>JAMPIV010009257.1:0-282500 GCA_024509875.1 Oreohelix idahoensis
GAAAGAGTGAGTGCTGCTCTCTCAAGCATGTCATACGAGGCAACTAATATGAGATTATGCACTGGGCTAGTAACCTCATCATGTAAAAGTAGATTGTTCATGAACCAGTACTGCAAGATTATATGAATGGTTTGGTGCCAGTTTCCTGCAAGAAAACCAGTTGCAATGGTGGTTCTATGCTCCACAGTGAGCAAAAAGGGAAATGAATGATATGTTAGTAATGTTTTAGTGAAGCAATCACTGAAGCTATCACAATTTGTTATAACAGTAAGACAAGAGAAAGTGCTAACTCTGCTTGAGAATCCCTGATCAGACAATAAGCAGTTCTTGCTGAAAACATTCCCCTCACAGAACCACTACTGCAGCAAGTGTCCTTACAGGAAGCCTGCATAACGAATTCACATGCTGTTGCAGTAGCTGTTTATGAAGCAATTTCTTGTACATGATGAGGTTCCAGCCCAATGCATAACCTCATCTTAGTAGCCTTGTATGATATGGCTGAGGAAACAGTTCTTCTATTCTTCCCGTGTCTCTTCAGAGACACCTGGGAATTACACCTTTGCTGAAATATGACATAGGAAATATGAAAATATTTCAGACAAAATTATAAAAACTAGTCCTAAATTGTCAGGATCAGTATGTTACTTTCAGTTGAGGAAACTTTTGATTTTGACAATCACAGTGAATTTCTAATATGTAAGCCACATTTGTTTCTGTTTTGTTTTCAATGTGCAAATTTACAGTCCTTAGGGCACACAAGAAACCTTCCCATCAATTATTCAATAATGTTTCTTTATAGTACTGTATATCACTGCCAATGGATGCCATTTTTATCTTCATAACAAACCATCCGGCCCATATATGGAACTTTGCAGTACTATTACCTGTCACAGTACTTCTTCCACAAACATTTTTATATTTGTTGGTCAAAGAAGATTTTCAAGAATGTCAGTTACTTGATGACACCTACCCAATGTATGGCTCATATACTGCTTACTTTTCGTACAATCTTTGTTGCTCTCCTATATTATTTCTTATCATCATCAGGTAGAAATTCTTCATAATCCAGACTTCACAAATTACAAAATATATTTAAAAATTACAGACGTGAAATTAACTGATTCATAAAAATGAATTATGCTGCTCATGATGAAAAGCAAGAAGTTCCTGGCAAAGTTACGTCTAAGTAATTCTTCACAACAAATCACATTATTTTGAAAAACGAATGCAGATTAAGTTAAAATCAAATTTTACAAGAGAGAAATCTGCTCAACTGAAAAATTTCACGAAATAAATCTAGTTAAAATAAAAAGTTATACTACAGAAACAGGTAGAACACTATTTCATTGGAACAGAAAATAAAATGCAATTTTCCCACAACTGGATTTTTTTAAACAAATATTAGAGTAAAGAAAAATATTTAGAAACAGTTTTACACACCAAATTTATGTCAACACGTCACATCTAATTCATTTGTTAAAAATTTAAATTTGTAACAAATTTATTAAAATAAATTTTTAATAAAAATAAACAATAAAATATTTATTCACTTATCACCCTTCAGCTTCCTATGGAGCACAAGTGTTCAGCAAATTAGACTTACTGCCCTTGTGTCTAATTTCCTTCTCCGTAGGTTCTTTGGTCTCACTCTATTTCTCTTACCCTGAGGATTTTTAAAAAAGGATGACCTTCGACTGCTAAAACCTGACATTTTGTGTGTCTCCTATCCCAGTGCACCGTTACCAGTGTGCCATCACACCAGGCAGAATACACACACACACACACACACACACACACACACATATATATATATATATATATATATATATATATATATATATATATATATATACAAATAAAACAGTATTGAATCAGTTTTACAAATTAAAGGTACCCTTGAAACACGGGACGTTGTGGGTTTTACCCTTCATCAGCCACAGTTACAAACAGGCAACAAGGGCAAGAAATATAGACGTGTTAAAGAAATATAAATAAAATATAAATTAATATAGAAAAAAGCAAGATATTGGTGAATAGCCATAAGAAACATGTTCCGACCAACATTACGTTAAATGGGCAAACGTTAGAAGAAGTTAACACCTTTAAATATCTCGGGTCCACTATATGTGAAGACTGTGATGGAAGATCAAGGTACGCGAATGGATGGAATGTTCTGTGGAGTTGACGAGTAGACTGGACATTCACTCACACATAGCTGGAAGTCAATGACGTAGACTACTGTAGACGTTTTCATATATTTAATGTGACACACACTCTGACAGCACGGTTACAGTCACTGGAACAGGTTGACACAAAAATCATCGTATACTTGAACAATGACTGACAACATCAAATTGGCGTTCGTATAGCATATGAATACAATAGAACGATAGTAGGCAAACACATAGGTCTGGTTGTCTATCGTCTCATGCCTTAACTGATTAATCGCATCAGTTAATGTTAACAAATAATAATCAATAATGGCTCCCTGTCAGAACCTCTTCTGGCTAAGTTTTTCAGGCCGTAAATTCAGCGGGCTCTTATGCTGACAATCTTAAATAGACAAGGAGTGGAGTTCAATACAACATAGGTCTTGGTATCACCATCAGGTAATAAGGCATTCCTGTTCTCTGATCGATAATCCGAAAGTGGGATCCAAAATGGCGCTGGCTCCAATGAGTGTCGCTCACGTTGGAGATGTCTTAAACGAGAGTGAAGGCTCCGTTCATTACTCAGATAATATATTGGGCTTTCCATATCCCATGATAAATATTGCATATGTCCAATGCATAGTGCTGCTAGTAGAAGAGTCGTAGTCATCATCAGTTGCCATCTCCACAACGAAGGTTGGCTGTAATGGATCTCCAACGTCTTCTGTCTCTTGCCTTGGTGGTACACTCTGATAGACTCTTTCCCGTCCATCTCTTGATGTTATCTTCCCACTTATAGCGCTGTCTTCCCCTTGCACGTTTGCCTTCAACTCTCCCTTCTGTTATGGTCTTCTGCAAGGTGTTATGCCTTTTTATGTGGCCAAAGTATTTTAGCTGCCTAACTTTGACCTCTCTCATTAGTTCTCTTTTCATACCTAGATTTTCTAGGACCTCCTTATTTGTTTTCTTCTCTTTCCATGAGATACGCCCCATTCTTCTATATATCCACATTTCAAGAGCCTCAATTCTTTCTTCCAAATGCTTATTCATCGTCCATGTTTCTGCACCATACAGAAATGCAGAATATGTATAACACTTTATGATTCTCAGTTTTAATTTGTGAGATAACTGTTTAGATGTCAGTATATGTTTCATGTTGTTGAATGTAGCTTTGGCCATTCCTATTCTCTTCTTGATTTCTGTTTCACATCTGCCATCTTCTGTTATTATATGACCAAGATATACGTAACTCTTGACTTGTTCCAGGATTTTCCCATTTACGCTTATCTTTAATGTGGGTTTATCGTCTGTTTTGCTAATTATCATAGTTTTTGTTTTCTCAATATTAATGTCGAGTCCATATTCATGACTTATACTGTTCACTTGCTTCACTAGTTCTTGTAACTCCTGTTAGCTTTCAGCTAACAACACGGTATCATCTGCATATCCAAGGTTGTTTATTGACCTTCCACTGATGTTCAGTCCTGGTATTTCCTGTATCTGTTTGAAAATTTTTTCAGTGTATAAATTAAATAGTAGTACAATCAATCAAATACATCGGCAGACAGTATGATGTCTGCATAGTTAGTTAGGCCTAAGAAAAGTTCAGTAAATTTTTCTGCTTTACCTTGAGTTCAGAAAAAAAAAAAACACTAGCAAATAGCACACGCCATCCCTTGGCGGAAAAAATAACCGTTGGGGAGAATAACGGACATCATAGTCGTACTGAGAAAACTTCTCCTTCCCCAGAATGAACCACAAAAAGACGAAATCTTCGGACTTTTCTTCGTCCGTGCAGAACCCACAGGTCGCCATCACTGAAGCCTCTTCTCGACTCTCTCAAAAAACATGCGCAGAGAATGCGCTTGACCCCAGAGTTCAACTCAAAAATAGGCCGACGTTAGACATTAAAAGATATAAAGATATAAGACTAAATCGCCTTAAATAGTCAAGGAATAAACATTAACTCGGGTTATAAACCTTTTCAAGCAAGACCAATCTGTTCTGTTCAAACAAGGAACAAGTCGACGTAAAACTAATATTCGTATGCCAGGTTGAGATACAAGAAAAGATAACCCATATAACGGAATATAACATTGAACCAATCAAGAGTTCCGTACCTTTGATTAACAAGTAAGTATTTTGACTCTCAATAAATACTTTTCATCAGACAGATATACTTTATATTTGTATGCCTACCAAAAGAATCTGTGCGTAACAGGCTATCACATAAAAGAATCTGTTCGAAACAGACTACCACACCCCGCCGGGAAAAACAAAATGAAAATTAAGGCACAGTCGAAGTTATAGATCGACAGGTGAGAATATATCTCAACATCTCAGAGAAAGTATTTCTTACTTACTTAGTCGTTCCCCTTCTACCGTGAGGTGTAGAGGTTTGGAAGAGAGAGCGCCAGACCATTCTATCAGCTGTCTTCTTCCTGGCCTGGTTCCATTCTAGTCCTCGGTCCTTCAAAGATTGTCTAATGTTGTCCTCCCAGCGGACTCTGGGTCGTCCTGGAGGTCTGGATCCCTGGCTCTTTGTTTCCCATGCTTGTCGTGGTAGCCGATCTTCTCCCATTCTGCAGACATGGCCAAACCATCTTAGTTGGGACTGTTCTATTTGGGTCTGCAGCGGATGGGATTTTAGGCCTTGACGGATCGTCTGGTTGCGGACCATGTCTCTTCTTGTTACTTCAACCACTTTCCTCAGATACCTCATTTCTGAGGTTTGGATCTGGCTTTTGTGGGTTGTAGTCATTGCCCACGACTCGCATCCATATGTCAAGACTGGGACATAGGTGGAGCGGTATACAGCCATCTTCGTTTTCTTACCAACCTCTTTCTTGCTGAGGAATCCACGATTTATGGCCTGAAAAAGTCTCCCAGCCGCTGCTTTTCGAGTGGCCAACTCTTCTTTGATGCCTCCCTTTCGGTCTATAATAGCTCCGAGATATTTAAAGTGGTCGACCTGCTCCAAGACCTGTTCTCCCAACTTAATCTGATGTTTTCTTTCTTCTCGTGATATCACCATGGATTTTGTTTTAGAGCTGCTTATGACCATCCCTCTCTTCTCCAGCTCTTCCTTCCAGACTTGCAGGTTGGATTGGAGATATGCCTCTGATTTAGCAATCAGGGCAACATCATCAGCAAATGCCATCTCCGAAATATAGACCTGTCTCATCTTCCAGTACCCCACTGAATACTTTCTTGTTCTCTCCTTACATGCCTTGATGACATCGTCCATAAGGAGTATGAAGAGGTAAGGTGATAGGATATCACCTTGTCTTACACCAGTGGTGGTCCTGAACTCTTCTGACTTATGGTTTGCTGTCCTCACATAATTTCTGCAAGACTTGTAGAAGCTCTGTATAGCATGAATCAGAGGTGCTGGAATATTCTTCCTTGCCAAACAGTCCCAAAGTTTGCTCCAAGGGACCCTGTCAAACGCCTTTTCCAGATCTATGAAACAAAGATGGATCTCACTCTTATACTCAAGGGCCTTTTCACTCAGCTGTCTGAGTGTGAAGATTAGGTCTTGAGTACTTCGGTTTGCTCGGAATCCGCACTGGACCTCATCCAATTGTGGCTCAGCTAGGCGTCGGAGTCTCTGCTCTAGGATTCTAGAGTAGATTTTACCAGGGACACTGAGAAGGGATATGCCTCTATGGTTTCCACATTGTCGATTGTCACCCTTTTTGAAAATTGGTGTTATGATGGCAATCTCCCAATCCTTTGGTATGGTCTTGTTGCACCATGCTGCCTGTAGGACCTTTAAGGTAATAGGTCGCCTGATGCTCCCATGTACTTAACCATTTCTGGTGTTATACCATCATGCCCTGCTGCTTTGCCCATCTTGATTTTCTCCAGTGCTGCCCTCAGTTCTTCCATCTTTATGTCATCTTCACCATCATTGGTTTTCTCTTCTGTGCTAGTGTTTATTATTTCTGATGCTTCATCATGCTCACCATCCAGGAGTTCTGAGAAATATTCTTTCCATCTTTCCATTACTTCCTTCGGGGCAGTAAGCAATTTGCCTTGCTTGTCCTTTATAAATTTGAGAGGGCATTGTTTTTCTTTCCTCATGTTCTTTAGGGTCTTATAGAACAATTTCTGGTTTTCTTGTGCATCTTTTTCTAGCTTTTCTCCAAATTCTTCCCAGGACTTCTGTTTTGCTGCTAGCACTTTGTTCTTTGCTTCTGTTCTGAGTGTCACATATTCTCTATATTTTTCCATTTGTCCTGTTGTGTTTTTAGCTCCCAAGTATTGTTTTCATGCCATTTTCTTCTCTCTTATTTTCTCTTTGACTTCCTCTGTCCACCAAGTGCCCTCTTTCTCTTGTTCCCAAGTCGGACTTCACCACATGCTTCTGCAGCAGCTGTCTTTATGATATCCTTGAATTTATTCCAGAGGGTTTCCAAGTCATCAGGTCGTTCTTCTGTGTTGCTCACTGCTGTAGCAATAAGCCCCTGATATCTGGTCTTAATTTCTGGCTCTCTAAGCTTGTAGGTCCTAATGCTCATTTCTCCTGCTCGTTTACTTGGTTTCTTGCGTGATGTTGGGCAGTTCCTAGGCTGAGCAACTCTTTCAGTTGTTCGTTTGATTGTTAGCAGGTAGTGATCACTTCCAATCTCTGGCCCCCTCCAGACTCTTGCATCTCGGACATATCTGAATGAGCTTCTCCGAACAATGGCATAGTCGATCACTGACTTCTCATTCTTGGTTGGTTCACATCTAGTGTATGCATGTATGCGCTTATGGGGGAACTTTGTGTTTGTAATGATCAGATTCTGCTCACTGCAGAATCTAAGGAGTCGCTTTCCATTGTCATTGAGAGTATCTTCTCCATATCTTCCGATAACTCCACCCCATCTAGCATGGTCATTTCCAACTCTGGCATTAAAATCTCCGAGCATAATAACTTCATCTAGGCAGTCATCCACTGTCCTTTGAAGCAGCTCGAAGAATTCCTCCTTGACCTCTGCTCTCTCATCCTCATTTGGCCCATACACTATGACCAGGTTGACTCTGGTTTCTCCTTCTTTTAGTTTTACAACCATAATGCGCTCCGAGACAAAGTTCCATCCCTTGATACTATCTTTTTGATTTTGGGCCACAATGCAACCCACGCCCCCTTTAGCTCTTTCAGATATGGGTACACCACTGTAGAGCAACGTGTTGCCATCGAGATCCATGACTCCTTGTCCTTTTTTCTTCGTTTCCGTTATAGCCAGGATTTCTAGTTTTGCTTTCCTCATCTCTTCCACCAGCTCCTCTTCCTTCCCATTTATACTTCTTGTATTCCAAGTTCCATAAGTCGTAGTCCGTAGTCCGTTCCAGTTCGTCGCCTTTAGAATCAGTCCGGTTTTCTCTCTTGTAGTTCGCGTAATCATGATTTAAAGCAAACAGGTGATTGGCCTGTTGTGCCTTTGCATGGTGGAGGGGCTGCCTCCTTACGGCCTCCATGCAGGCCGCCCTCCTCCTTTTTCATCCGGGCTTGGGACCGGCATTGGCGGAGTTAGAGAAAGTATTTCTCTAAGTATAAATATTTCCAGGGAGGTGTCACCAATGTATACTACTAGGTACCCCAAACCGGCCGCTTTTTTGGTTGACAACGCACGAAAGTTGAGAAAACTGAGGAAAATTCGTCAAGTTTAAGTCGTCGCTGTCCCTTTGCTATTAAGCGGATTGTAATAAAATTTATATCACGATACTCATTATCCTCTTCTCTTTTGAAATGTATTAATTCCCGAATAATAAAAGTTATTGAAGTATTGTTTTACTAATAAAAACTAACAGCAACGTTACGCGTAGTTTGCCCGGGCGCACGGCCAACTCTCGGCGTTTTTGCCTCACCCCGCTTCATTCAAACGGGTTTCGCTTGACCAGCAAACGTCTGATTTGCATACTATTTTCACCATTATGATGGGAAGATGCATATCTTTAATTTGGTATATTGCAAGCTGTAGAAAACAACGTGGAAGACGTCGATTTCTCAAAGTGAAGTTGAAATTTTACAAGATGTGACATTTTAAATGTTGTTATAATTGTTTGCAATATATGAGAAGATTTGGGAGCCATTTTCCTTTATTCGTGTGAAATTTTAAAGACTTCTGATATTTGCTGGTGGAGCTAATTGATTTTGAGTAAGTCCTGTATCGCTCAAGCTAGGCCTAGAAATTTAGCGAAAAATAGACAGCGAGGCTGTTCCATCGGCCGTCATAACTCCCGATGTCATCAAGATTGAGACGCCACTTTTATTGGCTCATGTGCAAACATCATCACATCTTCTGATTTGAGGTTGACTATACGTAAGTATATCACTTATTAACAATGTTTTGAACTTCAAATGTAAAATTTACAATAGTTTTAATATTATTTAGCAATTTAACACGATCGCACAGTTTTTGTGTAACAACGTGGATTGAATTGTTATCACCGCTTCAGACATTCGCACAACAATCTAATTTTTTCAAGAGCTTGAAAAGCTAAGAAAGTTACCAATTTGAATAAAAAATGCATGTTTTGATTAATTGGTAATTAAATGAAGGTTTATTTTGCAACATAATAGGGTGAATAATGATTTTAAAGCGAATGATATCGGAAAACCAAACGCCAATGGTCGACGTATTGAGACAAGGCTAGGAAACCGGAAAAATACCATAACTTAGTAGCTGACGGTGTACTGAAATGTCCGGACTAGCAGGCACTAGTTGATAGTCTTACCTCGAACATAAATATGTTAGTACCGGGTATAAACAGCTTTCATGAAATGCACTTTAAATAGTTCAGACTCACGTATTCATGTTAATTAATAAACATTTTAATTTAAGCAGGCTGTACACTTTTCAAGTTTTAAGGTTCGTCGTGATTTTCAATGCACTACATGTATGATATAATAATGGTATGTTTAATGCTCTATACATGTAAAGAAAACTCACTTCTGGAATTTTACTGTTGCATATGACTCATACTACGATGGTATAAAAAAACATTTTTTAATGCTAGTAACCAGTTGTTTTATCACAAAATAGCGTTTAGATATTGTTAATTATTGTTTACATGTTGTTAATTATTGCCTACAAATGATTTTTTAATTGAAATATGGACAGTATTTTAAAAAAAAAAAATCTTAATTTTTACATTTTTTTCTTCCCCTGCGACAAATTGGCCTCTGGACATATTTTAAAAAATTATACAAGAACAAACAGATGTTCAAATCCTCTGAAAAAAATTGGGTTGTATTTGTGTAGTATGCAGATTAATATGTGCATATTTAAAGCTTGTACCTTTTATATTTTTTGAAATATGATGATGTGAAAATTGATGTTCATGCAAAATACTACATTTTTTGGTAATGATTTGCAATATTTAGTCTAAAATATATTGATAATTATTCATGATATAGCCCTATAGTTTTCTTTATGTGATCAGTGTATTGCAGACTGTATGCTGTTTATCAGAGAAGGTTCTAAGATTATATTTAAGAAAACGGGAGCACTCTGAAATTGGTGTGATGTAACTTTTTTAACTTTGCGAAAGTACATACACTTTTTAATATGCCGTAACATTTTTATTTTTTGTCCGATTTTAAAAAATTAAGTACCCAATTTCATGGTTTTCCAAGAGCTTCCAAACTGCATTGTTTTCTCTGGTGTTTCTGTGCAAACAAAAATCACTTTGTGGTACCTAATACTACAATACTGGCAATGACACAATGCATACAATAATTTCAATCACAATATCATATTAAGTACCATAAGTTCATGATTGACAAAAAGAAAAATCAACAAAGGACTAGCGGTGAATAAAAATTAATGAACCGCTAAATGTTTATACAATCACTATATCATATATTACAAATGTGTACATATTTTGATATAGAAAAGAACTGTTGTAGAGTTAGACACATTAAGAAGTCCAAGATTTAACAGGTGGAATCTTGTGGGCATCTGGACAGAATGTCTGCCATCACATTTTCTGAACCACGGATAGCTCGCACCAAGAAATGAAAAGGTTGAAGAGCAATGGCGTATCGAGTGGATCTCAAACTCTTCAAGTTCTTACTTTGAATAGCTGTAAGAGCTTTTTGGTAAGTTTCCACTATGAAATGCACGCCAAAAAGGAATTTTTGTAATTTGAGAATTGACCAAACCATAGCCAACAACTCACGGTCTAGAACCGAGTAATTCCTCTCTGCCGCATTTAGTTTCCTAGAAATGTACATTACAGGATGCAGAGTTTCTGAATACTCCTGCATAAGTGCGGCCCCAATCCCAGTGGATGAAGCATCACTTCGAAGAACAAAAGTCCTATCAAGAGTAGGTAATCTCAAGATGGGAGGAGATGAGAATATATTCTTAATCTGGTCCAAGGAAGACTGGCATTCCTGAGACCATCGAACGAGATTAGGCGATCCTTTCTTCAACAGCGTTGAAAGAGGTGCCATAATTGAAGATAAATTCGGAATGAATCTCCCATAAAATTGAACTAAACCCAAGAGACTACGAACTTGTTTTTTCGTCTTAGGTTCAGAGATGTTCAGTATTTTCGAAGTATTGTGGTCTTCTGTCTTCAAAAGACCATGACCAACACGATGACCCAGGAAAGAGATTTCACTAAACCCAACATAGGCTTTAGAGGGTTTTGCTGTCAAATTATGCTCGCGTAGAGTCGACAGTAATTCATATAAACTTAAGTAGTGATCTTCCCAGGAATCACTGAAGAGACAGATATTATCTAAGTATGTGATGCCATCTGAACGATGTGAAAGAATTCGACGCATCATGCGAACGAAAGTAGCAGGGGCGTTCATAAGGCCGAAAGGCATAACATTCCATTGAAACAGACCCCTGCGTGTTGAGAAAGCAGTAAGATGTTTGGCATGATCTGTTAAAGGCACTTGCCAATAACCTTTAGACAAGTCAAGTTTAGTGAAGAATTTAGAATTAGAAAGTCTAATAAGTAGATCTTCTAGTAAAGGCATCGGTTCAGCATCGAACTTTGTGACTTGATTCAGTTTGCAATAATCAACGCAAATGTATATGTTCTTATCTTTCTTCCGGACAATGACCATGGAAGAAGAATATTCTGAAGTCGATGGTTCAATTATTTGCAATTGAATCATTTCATCTAATTCTTTCTCGACTTGTGACTGAAAGTGTATAGGGATAGGATAAGGTCTAGCCCTAATAGGATTATTGTCAGTAAGAATTATGTCATGTTCTATGACATTTGTGTGTTCAGGGATGTCAGTGAGGACATCCTGAAATGTTTGTAACATCAAAGAAACTTGTCGATGTTCTTCAGCGGAAAGATTAGGAGAAACAGTAACGTTTTTCCAAGATTCCGTAGAGTGTAGAGGAACCACAGGAAGAGGAAGATTGACATCAGAAAAAGTAGTTTCCTCATCCTGTATCACTGATAGGGATGAGTAATGACCATGAGGTGCTGGAGAATCGTCCGTCGCCTGGAAAATAGGCAGCAAATAGTCTGGACGTTCATGAAATTCCGAAAGCATGTTGATGTGGAAAGTTTTATGCTTTCCATCAATATCGAGGACAGTCAACATCGGAAATTCTAGACATCTATTTTTATTTGCAAACTGCCTTGCCTTTTCTTTAGCAATTTCAGATGAAGAAACCCATTAGACATTGGGTGATAGATACTACTAAGGGATCTTTTAATATGAAGAGTAGACATTACTTGTGACATAGTGTCAGATATCAGTTGAGTGCCATGGTCTGACAATATTTCTCTGGGGAACCCCAAGCGAGAAAATAGCCAAAGAGCGTCTGCGATATCAGCAGTAGAAACGCTCTTAAGAGGTATAGCCTCTGGCTAACGTGTGCACATATCAACACATGTAAGAATAAACTGATGTCCTCTGGCCGACTTGATCTTAAAAGGGCCAATAATATCTATTGCCATCTTCTGAAATGGCCGAATAGGAATGTCGGCAGCCTGGATAGGCGCAGCATGTCGTGGTCCTCTGGATTTGACCTCCTGACATACTTTGCAAGATGGGCAGTAAATCCGTATGTCCTTGTTCACAAAAGGCCAAAAGAAAGCCGCAAGGACTCTTGACTTTGTATGGGAAAAACCCATATGTCCAGCACATTGCGAGTCACGAGCATGTTGCAATATTTGCAATCTCATACTCTTAGGAACAAGAATTTGCAAATGTGCAGACGTAGTCGAGTCTTGTACCATAGGTACAAGTACGCCGTTTTTCATAGCAATCCAAGATTTTCTATTTGTATCTTGATTTGGATCACCTTTTTTTGCTAGAATGAAGAATTTCTTTAAAGAAGGATCTTCTTCTTGCAATCTTATGAAAGAGTCACGAGAAATAACCAAGTTACTATCTTGGCTATGTACTTCATTATTACTAGTCAATGAAGTTTGAGGTGTCTGTAGAGCTTGTGCTCTTGTGACCACCGCATTGGTAGCTTCCATATTTTGATCTTCCCAAGCAGCAATCTGCTACGGGGTACATTCCCTAACTCCATGAATACGACCGATAATAAGGTCCGCAATAGGATTAGGTAGAAGACATGTGCGCACATCTCTCGTAAAGAAAGAAGTGGCAATGTGGATTACAGCAGTAGAATACTTCTCTAAAGTGCCGCCAAATGTGATACATTTAATTACTTTTCCTGTAGCACAGGATGGATGTACGAGAGATGGTCTAACACCAATAGTGGTGCATCCGGAATCAAAAAGGACTGAGACCAGATTATTATTTACTAGACCTTTATGTAGGATCAGAGAACCTCTCCCGTCATGCGCAACTGCAGCAGGAATAGCGGGTAGAGGGTGACCACAGCTCAAAGTGGTTACGGTAGTTGGTTCGAACAAAGTACTGCATTGGGGGCATTTGTTTGCTCTCCCAAAGTCAAAAGCAGAACATGTTACAGCGTTAGAGTTGTTATTATCAACAACCTGATTACCGGCTCCATGAGTTTCTTTTTGTACAGAATTTGCTTGTTGATATCTCTTTTTTTTATATTGAGATCTACCACGACTATTATTACCTCTGAAGTTATTATTATCTCTGAAGTTATTGTGTTCTCTATTGTAACTGTTATCCTGGTTTGAACTCCAGTTTCCATAGTTATTATTATCATGTCCACATTGATGAGAACATCTATTAGTTTGGTTTTGAGGCCTCCGCGAGGAATAGCCTCTATTATTATAGCCTCTTCTGAAATGTCTATAATTATTTGGTTGAAAATAACGAGGACTGTCAGCTCGTCTCCAGTTCTTCGAAGAAGAAGCACCATGAGATTGATTGCCATAACTCTGAGCATAATTACGGTTACTCTTCCTATCAAAATTTTGTTGAGTACCCTGGAATTTACGAACAAAGTTTGTCCCATATGGTGCTGCCGAAGCAACTGGCAAACCTTCTTTCACCTTAGAGTTACTAATGTTTATGTGAGGGTGCGCAGTTACATATTGGCAACAGAAATCTTCCATTTCTTTTATTGTTTTAGGTTTACGTTCATGAAGGAAAGCAAGGAAAGACTCATTGACAGACGACATCACTTTGTCTCTAAGTATTAAGTCCATAAGTCCTTCATAAGTTTTTTCCGTCTTAGACAGCTCAACCCAACGTGTAAAAGTAAGACGTATTTTTGCAATAAACTCAGAGAATTCTACTCCAGTTTCTGTAAACATATTTTTAAATTGCAAACGATAGCCATCTTCGTTAAGTTGGTATTTTTTTAACAAAGCCGCCCTGACAACCTCATAATTGTTTTTGTCAGGCTCATCTACCATGCTTAGCATACTCAGAGCTTCACCTTTTAGTATATTTGACAATTGATCAACATATAGAGATTTGTCTATGTTATGTGTTCTACATGATCGTTCAAATCTGTCCAGATAGAACGTTATGTCATCACTGGAAGGACTAAATGCTGGTAGCTTAATCTTAAAAGTGTTAGCATTAGCCTTTTCAGACGAAGACCCCTTATTTGGATCATTAGCATTACCAATGTTTGTCAATTTTATTTTCGCCAACTCTAAAGCTAAGAGTTTTTCTTCATGCTCCATTTTTGCTTTTCTCTCATCAGCCTCTCTTTGTAACCTTCTTTCTTCAGCCTCAGCTTCTCTTTGTAACTTTTTCTCTTCAGCCTCTTTTTGTAACTTCCTTTCTTCAGCCTCCTTCTCTAGTCTTTTATTTTCAGCCTCTTTCTCTAGTCTCTTATTTTCAGCCTCTATCTCTAGTCTTTTATTTTCAGCCTCCTTCTCTAGTCTTTTATATTCAGCATCTAATTGTAGCTGAATTTTTCTCTCCTCAGCTTCTCTTTTTTGTTTTTCCATTTCCATCAGGAATTTCCTTTCATCTGCCTGCAACTGCAGTCTGAGATTCTCAGCTTCTCTGTGTAATCTTTTATTTTCCTCTTTTTTCTTCAGACTTCAATGCTTTATCCCATTGAACATTTGCATATTCTTCCAGTTTATCACCAGTCTTGCCAAGGGATTTCCCTTGCTCAATAAAGTAATCAAGTGTAGACATATTGTCTAATAATATGAGTCACAAAACCTGAAATAATTATCTATCTTATTTCAATCTTAATGGAAAACAGTCTTAAATAAAGTACTTGTATATTCACATCACATTAACTGTATAAATATAAATGGTGTATAAAACTAAACAATAGAAAAGAGGAGACCTACAGATACAAACAAATCAAAACAAAACTAAAGAATGCGAAAAAATAACGAAAACAACACTAACACATGTTGTCACAACTAAACAAATACAGCAACAAAAGTCGCTAGCAAATTCTGCAAAGGAAATTTGCAGAGTCCCTACAGAAAACGCTCTCAATAGCAAACCTGCGTTACCTGGTATATGCTAAAGGAGTCACCACCCAACCAGGCCCACAGAAATATACACAACAATATCACATGTAAACATATAAACATAAATACATATAGCATACAATAGAATGTGTTGCAAAGAAGGCTCAGTTGTTACAATATAATGGTACAGTTTTCAATATCATGAACTGTAACTTAAATAAATAATTAATTATGGCCTTTAATATTACAAAGTTCAACACAACAATGAGTAGTACAAGAAGATCCACCGTTGACAGTTCCTAAGTATAATAAGTAGGACTTCTCACTTCAGTTGCACTGTACTTCTTGCTAACACAGTTAAATATGTGATTAAATACTGATGTGTAGACTGTCTGCTCGATGTAAACAACCTCTGACCTAATTATAGCATTCGCTTGACAGGACAGGTCACGTGACAAAAATGCTGACATAGACTGGAGACTTGTACTGCTGGTGTTCATATGTCGTATCAGGCGTCAGGAAACACTCAGTAGTTTACTTCTAACTGGCTACACTGCGAAGGTTAGACCCAGAAATCAGGCCACCAGATTGATAAGTGTAGTATTATATTATTCTTATGTTCTTATCACTGAAGAATGCTGAATACATGAAGTCACCAGTGTTGCAAAGATTAAATCCTCTTTGTAATGTGTTGCATGTAAATACTAGTAGTGATGAAGACTGGATCAACTCGACCGACGCAGTGTTGTGTATCTAAGTCACCTTGCTCGCCAAGCGTTGAGACGCTAGCAAGGGGAAGTGTTTACATGGAGTGAGAGTGCAAGGTACGCGAATGGATGGAATGTTCTGTGGAGTTGACGAGTAGACTGGACACTCACTCACACATAGCTGGAAGTCAATGAAGTAGACTACTGTAGACGTTTTCATATATTTAATGTGACACATACTGACAGCACGGTTACAGTCACTGGAACAGGTTGACACAAAAATCATCGTATACTTGAACAATGGCTGACAACATCAAATTGGCGTTCGTATAGCATATGAATACAATAGAACGATAGTAGGCAAACACATAGGTCTGGTTGTCTATCGTCTCATGCCTTAACTGATTAATCGCATCAGTTAATGTTAACAAATAATAATCAATAATGGCTCCCTGTCAGAACCTCTTCTGGCTAAGTTTTTCAGGCCGTAAATTCAGCGGGCTCTTATGCTGACAATCTTAAATAGACAAGGAGTGGAGTTCAATACAACATAGGTCTTGGTATCACCATCAGGTAATAAGGCATTCCTGTTCTCTGATCGATAATCCGAAAGTGGGATCCAAAATGGCGCTGGCTCCAATGAGTGTCGCTCACGTTGGAGATGTCTTAAACGAGAGTGAAGGCTCCGTTCATTACTCAGATAATATATTGGGCTTTCCATATCCCATGATAAATATTGCATATGTCCAATGCATAGTGCTGCTAGTAGAAGAGTCGTCTAAGTACAATCAATCAAATACATATGTTAGGCCCAATCAAAAGTTCAGTAAATGTTTCTGCTTTACCTTGAGTTCAGAAAAAAAGTCTAGCAAATAGCACACGCCATCCCTTGGCGTAAAGAATAACCGTTGGGGAGAATAACGGACATCATAGTCATACTGAGAAAACTTCTCCTTCCCCAGAATGAACCACAAAAAACGAAATCTTCGGACTTTTCTTCGTCCGTGCAGAACCCACAGGTCGCCATCACGGAAGCCTCTTCTCGACTCTCTCTCAAAAAACATGCGCAGAGAATGCGCTTGACCCCAGAGTTCAACTCAAAAATAGGCCGACGTTAGACATTAAAAGATATAAGACTAAATCGCCTTAAATAGTCGAGGAATAAACATTAACTCGGGTTATAAACCTTTTCAAGCAAGACCAATCTGTTCTGTTCAAACAAGGAACAAACCGACGTAAAACTAATATTCGTACGCCAGGTTGAGATACAAGAAAAGATAACCCATATAACGGAATATAACATCGAACCAATCAAGAGTTCCGTACCTTTGATAACAAGTAAGTATTTTGACTCTCAATAAATACTTTTCATAAGACAGATAGATATACCGTGAACTGGGGTGACTTTGCCTACATTTCATCTTTACAGATTATTTACAGCATATTAACCAACACTAAATATAGCCCAAAGGTGCTGAAATACAGAGTGGATACATAAGCTTTGTTTTTATTTTTAAATGAAGTCAGAATTTCACCAGGATGAGATGATTTAAGAGGTATTGTGAAATATTTCAACTGAAGTAAAAATGGGGTGACTTTGCCTTCATACCTTATTTTTTATTTAAAAAGACAAAACATGTAACGTACCAGTAGTTAAAAACACTTTTAAAACCCTGAAAGTAGGGAAATCAGATGCACAATACCTGATAGTAATATAAAAGCTTCAAAGAATACTTAAAATACAAACAAGTAAATTTTTTTCTACATTCACTGATTAATCAAATCATTTACGACGCATTACAAAAAAACACATCTGTTATAGTGGGGGAAAAAGATGTTTTTTAAATGCTTTTTTCGTTGGTGGGAGCCACTCCTCATCAGTGTCAGAAAATGGAATGTCTTCACAATCTGAATCTGTTTTCTCGAGTTCAAACTCGGATGGTGATGACCGGGAGGAAGATACAGATGCCGAAGGTTGCAACTGCAGTGCTTGAGCAGATGTTGAAGGTTGATGCTGAACAGATGCTGAAGCTGATGCTGGGGGTGCAGATGTCAAGGATTGAGACTGAGCAGACTGCACGTCTTCCGTACTCACCGATTTCCCTGGTGGCACAGAAACTTTCTTCCTCTTATGCCTGCTGCCAGTTCCCGTGCAACCATTTGAATTGGGCGAGTATTTAAAAGTCTGCAAATAGTTTAGCACAGCATCTGAAACACCTTGTGGGTCTTTGCTTGTGTCACTAGTGACAGTTGACTTTGGCAGCTTTTTCAGCACTTGGTTTGCATCTAGGGGTTGAATGCCACAGGCTCTGAACCCAGAAATCAAATTGTTGGCTGATCTCATACCCATCCTTTCAATTAATTTATTTAGCATTGCTGGAAACACTTTCTTACCTAGTGATGCAGAAGATGGGTGTTTTTGCTTGTAACTCTCCAACAGTTTTCTCCATAATTTTTTGAGAGGAGCAAAAAAAGACACATCAAGTGGCTGGCACTTGTCTGTGGAGTTAGGAGGAAGCAGGATGAAAGCAATATTCAGTTCTTCACACTTGTATATCACTGATGCACTGATGTGTTAACTTAAATTGTCCCCTATGATTACTTTGCGACCATGTTTTCTCCTGGCCCAAGGCACTACAACACTCAGAAACCATTCTTCAAAATTGGCACCATCCATCCACCCATTTTTGCTCCTCCCAAACCTAGTGCCTGGTGGGCCACCTTCACACCATGAATGCCACAGGTGCTCTGACTTGTATATGATGTAGGGTTGAAGTAGTTCCCCTGTAGCTGTCCCAGCAAACATGATGGAGATGTTGCCTTTTGAATAATTCATTACTCTCTCTGGGTATTTAACTCCCCTTTTGAAGACACATTTTTTTCTGTCCGGGATCATCAGCAAGATTTGTTTCATCATAATTAAGTATGTTCTCTGCACGGACACCTTCTAAAGACAGCTTTAAATTGTCAAAGTAGCCTTGAATTTCTTTGGGATTTATTTCAGCTCGTGATCGCTTTATATTTTGACATGTCCTCTGACAAACAACATCTTGGTGTCGCTTCAGAAATCCTCTCACCCAGTCATCTCCAGGTGTATTGTTCTTGAATTTGTTAACTGAAATTTTGCCTTTGTCTAGTATTCCTTTGACCAGAAGTTTAATGTCGTTTTTTTCAACGGGCATTCCATAGTCTGCACATGTTGTTAGGTGATTTACAAGTGTTTCCTCAAACTCTCTTGACAGAGCAGACTGTCCTCCAGGTGTCTTCTTGTGGACTCCCTTCACCTTGTTCCGTAGAGTTCTCAATGGTATGTTGTAGATTTTTGAGATTTCTTTTATAGGTGTTGTTTTACACTCTTCAACAGCCTAAGCAAGGTTTCTTCAGAATAGTCTCTATAGTGTCTGCTACCAGGCTTTCTCTTGTGATGTCTGGGCATGGTGATCTGAAGAAAAAAACAAAACAAAGATCTATAAACACCAAACTGTGCAACATTTAAAAAGCAAGTTTAAGACCACATTAAGTCTAGATCAATGGGGTGACTTTGCCCCAGACTGTGGAAGGAAAGCATTTAAGAAACTTGAGACTAAAGCTTATCCAAAAAAATAATTAACCTTTTTATCATCGAAATGCATGAGAATAAAGTTCATAGGGAAATAAACTGTATCACATTCAAATAGAAGTACAAACTCACCTAAATCAGCAAAAAAAAACGATGTCAAGAACACCAGGGCTGCTTCTTTCGTGTCTTAGCGCTTAGGAGGGAAGAAAAACTAAAAACATCACACCAAACATGTCTTTTTTCATGAAGAGTTGAAAAATCAAGGCAAACAACTCTAGAAATGCAAGTATGAACACATTCGCATTTTCAGTATTTAATAGGCAAAGTCACCCCAGTTCACGGTACTTTATATTTGTATGCCTACCAAAAGAATCTGTGCGTAACAGGCTATCACATAAAAGAATCTGTTCGCAACAACAACCGAAAAGAATTAATCAATGCAAGAAATTCAACACTCAACGAAAATCAAAAGCAGACAATGGAATTAAAAAACAAGAAGTCCTGCTATAAAACTCTCCGCTGAAAGAATCGGCAAGTAATGAATACTAGTCCAATCCTAATGGCGTCCAACAACCTTTTTGGTTGTACAGTTTCCTTGCAAAAATGTTTTTCTTTAAGGTCAAAAAAGGGAACAAGTCTCAGCTTATATTCGAGTATATATGGTAATCACGTACATTTTTTTTTACTTACTCAAGTTACAATAGGTGTTGGAAATGGCCTCCACATGCTTGTAGACATTGCTCTTCACAGATGAAAATCAGGGGGTGTTAGATCGAGTGACTGTGGTGACCAAATGTCTTTTGAAATTAATCTCTGAAAACATTGTGAAGAAGTGCCATGGGGACATGTACTGTGTGTGCAGCAGCGCTGTTTTGATGGAAATTTGCCACAGAAAATTTAATCCAGAGTTAAATGCCTAATGAATGTGTCCAGAATTAATATCACATTAACCTTTCACCTTGATGGTGTCGTAGAAGAATATAGGGCCTATTATCCTGTTTTAAGAAATCTTGCACCACGCACCAACCTTCTGATCATATAATAGTGTCTTGTGTATTGCATGTGGATTACTTTGCGACCTAAAGTGGCTGCTTTATCTATTAACGCAACTGGCTAAGTAAAACCATGCCTTATCCAAATTAAATGTGACAACCAGAATTTCTTCTGTAGGAGCAATAATGAACTTTCTGAACCATCAGTAATACTCTGCCTATCTGACGTTGTCTCTGTTGTCCAATTCTGGAACTGTCATCTTGTAACGATGAAGGTGAAACTGCTTCTTTAGCATTTTCTGTGTGTTGCCATATAATATGGTGTGCCAGTTTACCAATGGACTTCCTTCATCACCTTTCAACTCCCCAAGGAGCAAAGGCCTTCAACAGACTTATGCCAAGTCTTTCTATCCTGTATCATAAGGTCAAGGTCTTTCCATATCTTCATCCCCTTCATGTCTGTCTCCTGTTCTCTTCTCCATGTGTTCTTTGGTCGTTGTCACGAAGTGGATTTAAGACTAGAGGCTGTCTACATATAGTGACAAGACACTAGTGAGAAGAAAGACTGAAAAGATAGATTTAGATGAAAATGATAGTGAAATGTGACAAATTGAAATTATTGGCCCCGAGGGTGAGAACCTAGATTTGACTCTTCCCTCGCCACTCTGGACGTCTTAGATCGCTATAGCTTCAACTACCTCTAACTACCCTAAGGGGAAAAGGTTAAATTGTGATTCACATACACCACGATACAGACAACATATAGCTACTATACGTACTAAAAGTGACTGATCCAGACTATAATGTACAAGTTTTTATTTACACATAGAAAACTCAAATACATGTCAAAGAAATAAAGTGTGTGTGTGCACACCTGGAAAAATAAATCAAGTACAGTTACAATGATTTTACATCAACCAAACCCTTCACCCACAATTTCCACCTGTATGGGAAAAAGAAGTTAAGATTACACACAAACCACACTGAACTTGGTGGGGTCTCGGACGTCGAGCCACTACACCAACTATCTATTCTAAATTAAACTCTAATTTCCACTGTTCAGCTGGAACTCCTATGAACTGTCTACACAATCTCAGCAAAAGCTATGATACTACACAGCCTATTCTTAAATCTCCTGAACACTGCTACACACTAACTGCATCCCTAACTTCAGCAGCTGTCCTCTACTATGATCTATACACAACTATGTCTCAGTTCTATCTTTCTGGTCTACCACCTGTAGAGAGGATTTTAACCCTGTTGCTCTCCACAAATTCTGATATGGACGACTACGGTATAAAAAGAACCCACTGGATTCTGGACTGGAACCTGTAGCTGGTTGCTACTAACACATCTGGATTCATCTGCCCGGTTACCCCTCTCTGGGTTCAGGGCCTTCAGTTTTATTATGACCGGGACGAAGCGAAATAATTACGACAATGCTGGCAGCCTGCCAATTTGCGTGTGTAACAAGATCGAGCATCAGAGCTCAGGATTTATCCAACAAATCCTATTCCACTGGCGAAATGTCTTCCCCTGCCTTGGGAAAATGTATTTTCTATTCTTCGTCCGCCTCTGGCAAAATCTCAAAACTCTGATTTGTCTGAGATGCCAACCATTGCTGTGGGGAAATTTATGGTGCCAAATTTCGCTCTATCCCACTGTGCCGCTACCCGCTGTAGACAATAGAAAAATGCACAGCTGAACAACACATCAATAATATATTCCTATATAACAAATAACTCCCTTACTTTAACATTTAACACCCAAGTCTTTAACACTTAACTCCCCTGCTCTATTCCCGTTATTCACCATCATACCAATTAATCATGCCCAAAATCAGTTCTCCCACCACTCAACTCCCTCTAGAAAAATACTGCAACAATTCCCTACAAAACAACACTAAACACCACCTACTATTCATAGAGAAGAAATATAATGCAGATAAAATAAAACTCCATCGTAGTCCCTCCTTCTGAAAAAAACTGACAAAAGCGAAAGTAATAGAAGGAGAAGAACCATGGCGTGGATTACCTGTAATCCCTCCTAGAAATAGTAAGAATAATGCAAGGAGAAAAGACATGGGCCATTTGAAAAACAGAGTCTCATTACTTCATCACAGTCGTCCTCTGCCTTTCTTACCCTGGGGATTCAAGAACAAGGACTACCTGGTGTGATGCTGTACTGTAATTCTGTCCTTTTGTGGCGAGATGTTTTATTTGGCTCAGTATATTACTGACAATTACAGAAATAGAATTTCTGCAGAAAATGGTGAAGTCCCAGTGTCTGAGAGGACTACTGGTATCACAAATTAGTTACGGCTGTGAATGATCTGATCTCGAAACAATAGTAGAGAGGAGACCGACATAAAGTGCCACCTCCGCTGTGTAACTAACTGTGATGTTAAAAAAACAAGGAAACAGATTTTGCTTAACAATGATAAAGTTGACAAGTCTTCAAATACAATTTCCTTATTATTTATTTAGTATATACACTATCTACTCTTGTGCTGAAGGGTGAATGTTGAAAAATGGAATATAACTCACAATGCCGACAGAAATGGTACTAATGTGTACTCATCTCTTAGAAGTGCTGTCCTTCTTGGTTTGGTTGACACAAAACACCAGTTGTTGATCGTTTCGTTAGCCCACCCAAGACTGAGGGGGACTAAAGATGTAGAGTCTTGACAACCTCTGTGCTCCTGCGGAGTTCCAGGCAGCTGGATTGACGACCCACGATCTCAGTTTTTATGACACGTATAAACCCTCCAAGATTTAAAAAGGCCAGTTTGACTCGACTAGTGAAGTAGGCTGCAGGTCGATGCCCTCAGGTAAGCAATAAATCGTGACAGCTTCTCTCCTCTTCAGTCGGTCGGTATCTCTGGCGTCGTGTCGGTGATGTGTGATTATGCATAAAATCCGCCCGATTATATAGGTAGGTGAATGCTTAAGGAAAGCGTTTGGTTGGTTCCTGGCGGAGCAAAATGATTGGTTTCCTCCGGTTTGGTACCTGGTCTCATACAGCCTAATTTTATTCAGTTTTAATCCGCCATCTTGCGTGAACATGATGGCCGTTAATTTATTCTGTCTCAGAGACTGGTGAACGTTGCTCGTTGATTGGTTGAAGCAAATCTGTATCTCGACATAGTGATTAACAAAGTAGTGGGTTACACTCATTTCACGACATAGCCCCCTCCTTTCCTAGCTGTGACTTGTCATAGCTGACATGTAAACCCCTGCTGTGGTTAATCCTTTTGCGTCTGTCCTTCCAGAGTACTAGGGTGTCGACTTAAAAAATCAGCTCCTACATTGTCTCTTCCCGGAATGTAATTCACGGTAAAGGAATAAGGCGCCAGAAGCAGACTCCACCTTAACAATCTCGAATTTAGCTTTTTAGATGCAGCCAAGAATGTTAAAGGTTAGTGATCGCTTTGGACAATGAAGTGTGTCCCATACAGATAAGGTGAAAATTTGTTGATGGACCAAATTAGAGCTAAACATTCTTTCTCTATGGTCGAGTAGTTCAACTCAGCTGCATTCAGCTTCCTACTGGCGTAGGCGACTGGTAAAAGTACCTCCGGCTGGGCTTTTGATTTCTGCAAGAGAGTTGCACCAATCCCTATACTGCTAGCGTCCGTCCTTAATACAAATTCCTGTGTGATATCGGGTAGCGTAAGGATAGGTTTGCTGGTGAGTTTTGCTTTTAGTTCTGTGAAAGCTTTTTCACAATCAGTGGGGTATGTACTTCTGATAGAACCCACATAATGACACGAATGATCTCACATCTTTCTTCGTTTGAGGTCTGGGTGCCTTCTTTAACTTCTCTATATTCTTTGGGTCAGGAGACATATGACCTGTAGAAATCGTGTGACCTAGGAATTCCAACTCCTTACAACCGATATAGCAACTTGGTTGGACGTGCAGTCAATCCAGTTTCTCTCAGTCTGTCAAACAACACGGAGAGCGCTACTATATGCTCTTCAAATGTGTTTGTAGCAACAAGAATGTCATCCATAAAGTTAGTGATATGGGGATTTTGTAGAGGTTCCAATAATTTCCTCATCATTCTTGAAAAGATACTGGGAGCATTTTTCAGGCCAAAGGGTAGTACATTAAACTCGTAGTGTCCGTCTGATGTACTAAATGCCAGCATTTTCTTAACTTCTGGTTTCACTGGTATTTGGTAGTATCCCTTGCTTAGATCTACCTTCGATAAATACCTAGCCTTACTCAGTGTAGAGAACAGCTGGTTGGTGTCAGGTAATGGGTCCACCTGAGATTCTGTGATCGCATTAAGCTTCCGGTAGTCAATACATAACCTGTGTTCACCACTCGGTTTTCTCAATAGCACCACACTTGAGCTATAGGGAGAGTCTGACTTCGAGATAATTTTCTCCTTCAACAGATAATCAACTTCCTCCCTTAGTGCTTGGGCTTTCGCATAGGGTATAGGGTATGTTCTCATGCATACTGGGGTAGGGTCTGTAACCTTCATGTCGTACTCTAACAGATTCGTACGACCTGGCTTATCTGTGAGCACATCAGCATGGGTTTCCAACACTTTCTGAACCCTCTTCTTCTGCTCGGGAGTTAAATGTTCACTAATATTTACTTGAACATAATCCTCTGTAGTTGTGAGTGGATACTCCATAGAGTGAAGTGGTTCACCGTGCATTTCTGTTGCAATGGCTAGGGTCATGATATGTGCAACTTCTGATGATTCCTTGTCATAGTATTTTTTAAGAAGATTGACATGATATACCTTCTCCTTTCCTTTCTTGTCAATCTTATAATTGGTCCTGGAAAGTTTCTCCAGTATGACATAGGGTCCCTGCCATCCAATCTGCAATTTATTATTGCTGCTTGGCAACAGTAATAACACCTTTTCACCCACCTCCAGTTCCCTATCCTTTGCTTTTTTGTTGTAGTAGGCAGCATGCTTCCTCCTGGCCTGTCTTAAGTTATCATTGGCCAGTTTCCAACCGGCTTTTAATCGAGATGTCAACTCGTTGACGTACTGGTATGAGGAAGTCACTGTTTCCTCTGCCTTTTCATCAGTCCATGTCCGCAGCAATGCTTCCAGTGGACCTTTTATTGGTCTTTCAAACAACAATGTAGCTGGAGCCAATCCAGTTGAATTGTGGGGTACTTCCCTATATGCAAATAGTGCAGCGGGTAAGTATGTATCCCAAGTATCAGGTTTTTCACTCGCCAACTTTCTAAGGATTGAAATTAGCGTACCATTGAACCGCTCTACTTGACCGTTCCCTTGGGCATGGTAGGGACTACAATGATAGTGCCTGGCTTGAAATATCCTGAATACTTCTTGTGTTAGCTTTCCCTTAAACTGAGACCCATTGTCAGTCAATATCTGATGCGGGAAACCTAATCGGGTAAATATTGTCAACAGGGCCTCTGCCACGTGCTTTGAATCTATAGATGACATGGCCACTGCTTCTCCCCACATAGAGCAAGTATCAACCAAGGTTAAGATGTAAGCATTTCTCTTCTTGGTCCTAGTGAGGGGTCCAACAATATCTACTGCAACACGTTCAAAAGGGGTTCCCATAATCGGCATTTCTCCCAGTGTTGCTGGTGCAGTCCTATGCTTAGGAGCTACTCTTTGGCATTCTGGACAGGATCTTACATATCTTTTTATGTCTTCTGTAATTCCTGGCCAAAAGTAGTGACAGGCTATCCATTGTCCAGTGGCCCCTATTCCCATATGTCCACTGAAGGGTATAGCATGTCCTAGCGTCATAACCTTCTCCCTGTAAGATTTTGGCACTACAAGCTGTCCATGCCCTTTTGGTCCTGTTCCAGCTTTTCTGTATAGTAGGCCATTTTTCATATACAAGTCTCCTTTCTCTGGAGGGTTATTGTTGAAGGCGATCTTCTCTGTTGTTCTGGAACATTCAATTTGACAACAATGTTCCATATAATGTCAATAAAGTGGTTATAAATTCTGGCCATGTTAGTTGAGTTCTTATATGGTTTCATTCAAGATTTTCATCGTGTCAATTGGTGTTGCTTTACGCGAATGCGGGGTGGGGTAGAAAAACGTGTGAGCAAACATTTGAAAGTTGCAATTATATTGAACTTGTAATTCCATTGACGTGATAAGTCGGTTCATTGAGTCCATACATTTATTCACAGTGATACATACATGATGATCAATTCCAATAGGAGTAGAACGTAAGTCCATATAAGTCATGCATAAATTAATCAACAACGTAGACTGCTGGTTATGTGTCAATGTCCGTTATGAGGATACAATGCAGTATTGTCGTCAGAACATCACAGCTATATGCACGAGCAGATAGACATGGCTACCTGCCGACAGTGAGACTGCGAGTCTGAATATATTCATACGAATTTGACGATTATTCTTTCAATATCTATCCGACTTAACAATTTTTCAAAAAAATTTAACACAATTGTGACATATGGCCGACGATGTTCTGAGTAGAACCGTGTTGCGGTCGTGTCAACTAACTATTTGTCATAGTCATCTAACATAAATCACATTATATATCAATATTATACATATTATTATATCAACTAAATAAATGTCCAATGTTAATAGTGAATGATAAAATTAAATTAAAGTAAGGTCTGTCGTTTAATGTCCGAACATTCCAGGTGCCAAATCTGGAAGTTCTCCTAGAAGAAAGAAGGTTAGTCAGCAACACAGACTCCTTTCGGCTTTCTCTGTGTTGCATCATACGCCTCCGCAAGGGAAAGTGGCGCAAGTAGCAGCAGAAATGAGGGAATACAAAATCGAGGTTCTGGGAATGTGTGAAACAAAGTGGAAGGGGGTAGACAGGAAGAAACTCATCACAGGTGAATTGGTGCTGTCCTCAGGACATGAAGACGAAAGTTCACACCACAGTGAAGGGGTAGCTCTTATGTTATCTAAAGAAGCACAGAAAGCACTAATTGAATGGGAAGCTGTTGGACCCAGAATAATAACAGCTTCTTTCAAAACAGCTAAAAAGAAAATTCATGTAAATGTCATCCAATGTTATGCACCAACTAATGACAAAGAAGAGTCTGTGAAAGAAGCATTTTATACTAAACTACAGGAAATTATGGATAAAGTAAAAAGAAGAGACATCACAATTTTGATGGGTGACATGAATGCAAAGATAGGTACAGTCAACACTGGATTTGAAGAAGTCATGGGAAAACATGGGCTAGGAGTAATGAATGAAAATGGAGAGCTATTCGCAAACTTCTGTGCTTCATATCAACTGGCTATAGGAGGAAGCATGTTTCCACATAAGAGAATACACAAGGCAACATGGATATCACCAGACCATAGAACAGAAAATCAGATTGATCATATATGCATAAACAAGAAGTTTAGATCATCATTGCAGGATGTAAAGGTATATAGAGGAGCAGATGTGGCATCAGATCACCATCTTCTGATAGCCAAAGTAAAAATGAAACTCAAGAGATATGCAACAATGCAAAATTATAGACAACAGTTTAATGTAAGACAGCTAAGAAATCAAGAAACAAGAGACAAATTTGCGGTCACAGTATCCAACAAATTCCATGTGCTCCAACAGCTGGAAGATGTAGAGAATACAGAAGACTATTGGCAGCAGGTCAAAACAGTATGGAAGGAGACATGTGAAGAAATACTGGGGAAAAGGGAAAGACAACAAAAAGCATGGATAACAACAGAAACCATCAATAAGATAAAAGACAGAAAAAACAAGAAAGCAGAGTTAAACACAAGCAAAACTAGAAGCTCCAAAGCCAAGGCTCAAGAAGTGTACACAGAAGCAAACAAAGAAGTAAAAAGAAGTATCAAAAGAGACAAGAGGAAGTATATTGAGGATTGGCAAGAGAGGCAGAAGATGCTGCAGCCAAAGGAAATATAGAGATAACTGTATAGCAAGCACAAAGAAGCTAACAGGGAAATACAACAAACAACTTTGCCTCATAAAAGACAAGAATGGGAAACTGCTCAGCAATATACAAGAGCAAATGAAGAGGTGGACAGAATATTTGGGGACCTTCTCAATAGACCAGCTCCACAAAACCCGCCGGACATCCAGCCAGCAGAAGAAGAGCTACAAATTAGCGGTGAAAGACCAACGAAGGAAGAAATAAAGAAAGCCATAAAGCTTCTAAGAGAGGGAAAAGCGTCTGGACCTGATGGCATTCCAGCAGAGGCCATCAAAGCAGATATCGACACGGCTACAGAGATGTTATATAAATTACTTGGTAAAGTCTGGGAAAAGGAAGAGATACCAGCAGAATGGAAGGAAGGATATCTGGTTAAGTTGCCTAAGAAGGGAAATTTACAAGAGTGCTACAAATTATAGAGGAATAATGTTACTATCAGTGCCAGGAAAAGTATTAAACAGGATTATCCTTGAGAGATTAAAAGAGTCCATAGACAAGAAACTGAGAGATGAACAAGCAGGTTTTCGACAAAACAGATCATGTACAGACCAGATAGCCACTTTGAGAATAATAGTTGAACAAAGTCTGGAATGGAATTCACCACTATACATCGGATTTGTGGACTACGAAAAGGCATTTGACAGTGTAGACAGAGAATCACTTTGGAAATTGATGAAGCATTATGGAGTTCCCCTGAAGATCATTAATTTAATAAAGAAAACATATGAAGACATGACATGCAGAGTTCTTCACGAAGGACAGCTTACAGAACCGTTTGGGATAAGAACAGGAGTGCGACAGGGATGCCTCTTGTCTCCATTTCTTTTCTTGCTGGCAATTGATTGGGTTATGAGATCATCGACAACACACAACAGAAATGGAATCCAGTGGACTCTGACTAAGCAGTTGGATGATCTGGATTTTGCTGATGACTTGGCTCTTCTGTCCCATAACCGTAATCAATGCAGGACAAATTGAAAACACTCGATGAGAGGTCACAGCAATTGGGCCTGAAAATACACAGGGAAAAGACAAAAATAATGAGAATAAATGCAGGTAATGATAACAGGGTTGAACTTGAAGAAACACCAATTCAAGATGTAGAATCATACACATATCTTGGCAGTAATATAGACAAAGTTGGAGGGACAGACAGCGATATCAAAATAAGAATACAAAAGGCAAGAGGAGCTTTCATTGCATTGGGAAATATATGGAGATCAAGAGAAATCGGATCCAACACGAAAATAAGAATCGTCAATTCAAATGTGAAGTCAGTCCTATTGTATGGCTCGGAGACATGGAGAACAACAAAGACAACAACCAAAAAGCTACAGACTTTCATAAATGGGTGCTTGCGTAGAATATAGGGATTAAAATGGTATGACAAGGTTACCAACGTGGAACTGATGACAAGAACTAGACAAGTGCCAGTGGAACAAGAGATGAGAAGAAAGCTATGGCAATGGATAGGACACACACTGAGGAAACCTGTTTATAGCATTACAAGGCAGTCCTTGTTCTGGAACCCCCAGTGCAAGAGAGGCAGAGAAGAACCAAGAAGTACATGGAGAAGAGAGTTTGAAAACAGGGTGAAAATGATGAGGAGAAACGCGATGTTATGAGAGAAGAAAAAGACAAAATAAGTGAGAAGAAATAGAAAGAAATTCGAATATAAGTTTTAACTTAATTGTGTGTGTTAAGTGTTAGTGAATAATAACTATCTAATTTAATTAACTAAATAACGTATAGGTAAAAAAAAATATTAACCTAATACTTGTGTGAGATTTATTTTCTCTTTTCATAATTTCTTCTTTTAGTATTTCGTTCTCTTTTTTGTTCTTTCATTTCATTTTTTTCTCACATTTCATTTTATTGATAATAATTCAATTAAGAAGTTAAGTTAACTAATTAATTAGTATAGGATATGATGATCCATCCGTAGTCTTGATCCTGATGAATTCTTTTAGGCAAAAATGTTCAAACGTTTACGTTGGAAAGAAATGTCATTTATCCCAGCATCCAAGAATTAAGTGCACCTAGGATAATAAGTTCGACTTGTCGTCAGATATTGTTCCATGATTGATCAATGATATTCGTATATCGTGTATGGACATTAGACGAAGTTCGAATGTCAGTATATATACCTTGATTGTCTTGTAGTTCAATTCTGTGATGCATATAGTGTATATAAAGTTTAAATTGAAGGCAAGGTTAGTTCCTTTATAGTTGATACTTCGTTCAATCCAATGTAGTGCTGATTGAAATAGTTTAAGAGTGTCAATGTTGATTATTCGTCGTCAATAGGATTACGTGACAATGCATCTGCCACACAATTTTCAGTGCCAGGAATATGTTCAATGGAAAATTCAAATGGCTGTAGGATGATTGAATATCTGGCGAGTTTCTGGCTTTTATGATTCGATCGACGCAAGGATGCTACAGCACGTTGGTCCGTCTGTATGGTGAAGGGAGCACCGAGCAAGAATTTTTCAAGTTTGGTTATTGCCCAGATCACAGATAAAAGTTCCTTGTCGACTGTTGAATACTTCGTTTCTGCCGGCTTCAGCTTTCTTGATATGTATAAGGTAGGATGTAGAATGCCATCATGGTTCTGGAGCAGGCATGCACCAATGCCGTAGTTACTAGCATCTGTTCGTAAGAAAAATCTTTTGGAAGCATCGGGAAGTCTTAAAATTGGTTCATGCGAGAACAAATTTATAATTTTGTTGAAAGTTTCATTGCATGTACCAGTCCATGTCACCTTCACCGGCATATCTTTTTTTAACAATGAAGACAATACAGCCGTGATGGATGACAAGTTTGGTATGAATCTACTGTAATATTGAACAAGTCCTAACAAACTCCTGACCTGTTTCTTCGTCTGAGGAACTGCTATGTTTAGAATTTTGGAGACTGTACTAGGTAACGTTCGGATATATCCCGATCCAATGATATGTCCCAAAAAGGTTATCTCATTACACGCGATTTGCACCTTTGTAGGTTTAGCAGTTAGATGATAATTCCTTAGAGTATCGAAAACATATCTAAGTCCCGAAACATGTTCCTCAAACGACGAACTAAACAAGCATATGTCGTCAATATATGTAATAACGTCTGGTCTACCTGATAAAATTTGTCGCATCAGGCGAATGAAGGTAGCTGGCGCATTAACAAGCCCAAAAGGCATCACATTCCACTGGTATAGACCTTGTGGAGTGGAAAATGCGGTGTAGTACTTAGCCTTTTCGGTCAGTGGTATCTGCCAATAACCTTTAGTTAAGTCTATCTTACTAAATATAGTTGCGTTGGATAGACGTGGTAGTAAGTCGTCAATAAGTGGATGTGGTTCGCTGTCAACTATAGTCTTAGCATTTAATTTTCTATAATCAACACATAGTCTGATGTTATTGTCCTTCTTCCGGACAATCACTAATGGAGAAGAGAATGGCGAATTACTAGTCTCAATGATTCCCAGAGACAACATCTGTTCAAGTTCCTTAGTAGTTTTAGCAAGGAAATGTAAAGGAACAGAATAGGGATGTACACGAATAGGTGTATCATCATTGAGAGTAATGTCATGACTGATAGCCGATGTGCGACCCGGAACGTCGGTCAACACATCTGGATAAGATTGTAATAGATTAGCAATCTGTAGACGCTGTTGCGGTGTAACCGTTGAAGAGATGGTTACATCCCGCCAAGATTCAGTAGGTTGAACTACTGGTACAGGTAACGGTAACTGTACCTCAGGAAAAGAAGATTCTTCTTCCTGGATGACAGATAAGTTAGAATAATGACAAGTGGATACTGTGTTGTCATCTAGTTCATGAAAAATTGACTGTAAGTGTTCAGGACGTGTATGAAATTGCTTGAGCATGTTAATATGAAATATCTTTTTGTGTCCCTTGATATCTAAGACGTAATCAACGTCGGAAATTTTATCAATGACTTTGTAAGGACCATTCCAAGATATCAATAATTTATTGTTATTGTGAGGAAGTAACACATAAGCTTCGTCGCCTGGGAATAATTGGCGTAATCGTCGAGACCTATTTTGTAGAGATCGAGCCTTAGCTTTTGCAGCCTCAGAAGAAGCTGTTGCCAACTGGCAAGACTCAATAATGTTCTTCCGAAGATTAATTACGTACTCGTAAGATGACTGAGTGTCCTGAGTCATCTCCTCGTCAATTAATAAGTTTTTTATTAGTCCCATAGGACCTCTTGGGGGAGCACCAAAAACTAATTCAAAGGGAGAGAAGCCAGTTTGTTCATGCGGTACCTCCCGATAAGCAAATAGAACAGCTGGGAGTGCTCTGTCCCAGTCATGAGGGTGCTTAGCAGTAACCTTATGTAGTAGTTGTTTAAGTGTACGGTTAAGTCTTTCAACCGCACCATTACTCATCGGATGATAAATACTACTTAAATTCCTATCAATGTCCCAAGTTTTCATGACTTCCTTCATGGTGTCAGATATAAACTGTGACCCATGGTCTGATAAAAGTTTTCTAGGAAACCCTATTCTAGAAAAGATGAGATGTAGTGCATCAGCTACATCTGTGGTAGTGGTGGTCTTTAATGGGATAGCTTCTGGCCATCGTGTGCACAAATCAATGCACGTAAGGACGAATCTATGTCCTCTGGCCGATGGTAGCAATGGACCAATAATGTCTATTGCCATCTTGTCAAAAGGTCTCACTGAGATATCGCAAGCCTGAATAGGCGCCGTGTGAAAAGCTCCACGTGCTTTCACTTCTTGGCATGTAGTACAGGAACGTACATACTGCGAAATATCTCTTGACACCCCTGGCCAAAAGAATGAAGACAGTACTCGAGATCGTGTTCGAGTATATCCCATATGTCCAGCACAATGTGAGTCATGTGCATGTTGAAGAATGTACCGTCTAAAAGTATATGGGACCATAACTTGTTGTTTCATTTGTGATTTGTCATTAAAAACATCTAATCAATATGTCATTTTTAATAACAAAACAATGTTTGTTATTATTACCTGAGGATAGATTGTCAACTTTATCAACCAACTTAAAAATTTTTTTTAAAGATTTATCCTCTTTTTGTTTGGTTGCAAATGTTTCCCTGTCAATAGGTGAATTGACTACAAATTCCTCTTGGTTGTCTGCATCCATTTTATTATCATCAACTTTCTCCATGAGTTGAGTCTGCGCTCTAGTCGTCACGGCGTTTCCAGTGCATAGGTTATGTTTCTCCCATTCTATAATCTCATCTGGAGTACAATCTTTACTGCCGTGTATACGACCGACCATCAGATCAGCTATAGGCTTTTTTAGCATACATACTTTTACATTCCCTGTGAAAAAAGGAGTGTTAACATGAATAATAGCTGTGGGGTAAAACTCTATTGTTCCACCAAAAGTCATGCAACGGACATATTCCCCTGTTGCACAGCTAGGATGTACCAGCGACTGTCGTACACCAATCGTTGTGGATCCCGAATCCCTCAACACTGAGACGACGGATCCATTAACTAATCCTCTGTTAAAAATTAATAGGCCTGTTCCATCGTTGACTGCAAGACCTACCTCTGGTGTAATATGTCCGCAGTTAAGCACTGTTTCTTTCGCCTTCTGAAAAATAAGATTGCATTGTTGGCAACTATTTGCCACATTATAATTAATAGCAAAACATGCAGCAGAAGACTGTGTTGTGTTATTTTCAAGTGGGACCTGAGCTATAGGGGTAGTATTATTTGTAACTGCCGCCCCTGTATTATGGTTGTAATGAGATGATCCCCGAGAATGAGATCGATTCCGAGTATAATTGTTAGAATTATCTCGTCGTCCTCTATAGTAACTATTATCTCGATGTCTCGAGCCATGATTATTACCATTCCAGTTATTATTATTATTGGGAGTATATGATCGATTATAATTAGTGTTATGTTGACCATTGTGGTAGTTTGTTTGGGTGAATACTTTCTATCTCGTGATCTACCTCTGTTGAACTCATTTTTATTGTTGAAATCATTATTATGTCCCTTCTGAAAGTTAACATTGTGATTTCTTTGGAACCTGCTTCTGTCTACACTGTGATGTCTTTGTTTGTTATTATGATTGTAGGCCATATTAGACGCCACAGGTAGAGGTTCTCTTAATGAGGAGTTAGAAATGGTTGCATTCGGATGTGCCGAACAGTAGTTTAAAGAAATTTTTTCTAACTCATCCATAGTACCTGGTTTACGCTCCTGCAAATATGCAAAAAATGGCTGGCTAACCGAAGATAATACCTTATCCCGCAGTAGTAAATCAACTAATTTGTCGTATGATTTGTTGACTTCTGCCAGTTCAACCCATCTATTAAATGTATTGCGTATGTTCGCAATGAATCCTGCAAAATCCCTTGGAGATTCAGGTAAAATTCCCTTAAATTTCAACCTACAGTGTTCCTCGTCCAGGTGAAACCTTCGTAAAAGCAAGGACTTAATAGCACCGTAGTTATTTGCTATTGATGGGTCAGCATTTTGAGAAGCTGTCAATGGTTCTCCAACCAAGAATTCATTTAATTTGAGTACCCATGACTCTTCAGGCAAATGGTTAGATTTGCAAGTCTGTTCAAAACGTGCCAGGAACGATGAAAGGTCGTCGACGTTCAAGTTGAAAATGGGTAATTTAAAGTTGTAGAAGTGTTTAGTTTGGCTGGATGACGATCCATTTTGTGCGTTATTATTCTGGTTTGCATCAGCATTTTGTGCTTGTAATCTTGCTGTCTCCAATTTAATACGCGCCAATTCCATTTCTTGTTGTAAAATAATTTCCTCTCGTTTCAATTTATTCTCTTCTTCCTGTCTGGAGATTGCTCTTTGCTCTTCTCTTTCACGTTGAGCAATCTCTCTCAATTTATTTTCCTTGTCAATTTGCTTCATCTCAAGTTCTGCTTCCTCTTTCCTTAATGCAGCTTTTTTCTCTGCTTCTTTTCTTTCATATTTTTTCCAGTTCTGATTCAGCAAACTGACGAAGTTCTTGAGATTTATAACCATATTCCCGACCAATTTTAACGAAATGGTCTATAGTAAGCATTTTGACTTTTATCTGTAAGTAATTATTGATAATTACTGATTAAAATAGTCAATAGTAGCTTCAGAGTAATTATTATACTTACTCAACTTAGAAATATTCAATATAAGTAATCACAATAGTACTGAACTTAATGTCTAAGTTCAACTAATAGACAATATTTTGTAACAATATTGTATCTAAATAATACTATATCATAAATAGTTATGATATCTGTTAAATATAATGTAATTATATCACACAATTAATCTCAATATCCAATAATGTTGGGTATAATTCCTAGTAATTATATTGTTCAATGTACTAAGTCACTCTCTTAGTACCAGAAAAGTATATTAAATAATATACAATGGGTCTATTACCTCAAAGGTAGCTATAAGATTATTTTATTTTGTCAATATATATATTATATTATTATGCCCTAGGCATCTATTATAAATTGTAGTGCTACTTTCTTGGACTATCACTGCATAATTATGCAATGTCCCATATTAACCTTAATTATCAGAAAAAATTAATTAAATTAAATTACAAGTGTATTATTGCATATAATATCATATTATTAATGTAGTATTAATATATATTATGAGGACAAACAAAACAATGATGCAACTAAGGGGTACAAACAATGTTAAAGACGCAAACAAGACATTTTCACAATTAAAAATGAATTTATGAACTAAATAAAACAAGCGGAAATGTCACAGACCAAATGAAGGGTCAAGGTCTGACCCGAGGTCAACTGAATATTCAAAGTACACACACAAAAAAAATGACTGCGAAAAATGATGACGTCACAGGACTCATAACGGACGAAAATTTAACAATCATAAAATAAATGATAGTCAGAGGAGACTGGACGAATAGTAACGAACATGGTACAGAACTGAATAAAATTATTAACTGAGTACGAATAAAATACACCAATTATCTACGGGACAGTACAGCTAACGCAAATCGTCAAACGATAGCAGATTTGGACAACAAGTCCAATGTCAAACCTCAATGGGGTTTCCAAAGGTGCAATCGTTTAACTGCCCTAAGAAACGACCGAAATCAATTCAGGCATCGTGAGAGCCGCAGAATTTAATTTCAGTTCATCCTCCCTACCTCCCACAATTAGTAACAAATACATACGATGGAAAACAAATTTAACATATATACATGAAAATACATAGACATGCCTGATCAAAGCAAAATGGACTCAGCACTGTTATTTATCGACCGACAAAGGTCACACTTAAATGACTTATCTTTTGTGCTCAGTTCGGACTCCTGTCGATGACGGTATGCACCAACGGTGTAGAAGTATGTCTGACTGTTTGCTCTTGATGCATATACAGGGTTTATTCGTTGACTTTGTTATTTTTTTCCTCCGTAGAAACTAGGCTTGCTGCTGTCAACTTGTATGGCATGTACACGAACTTTGGTGACGTCACGTTGTTAGGGATTATACTGAGTACTGCGTCATAGGTCATAATTCAGCACATCATGTGATCGTCCTTCAAATGTAAACAATTGTTATTTTCCGAATTTTTTTTTTCGATCCCCAATCAATGGACACCATCTGTTGAAGGCGATCTTCTCTGTTGTTCTGGAACATTCAATTTGACAACAATGTTCCATATAATGTCAATAAAGTGGTTATAAATTCTGGCCATGTTAGTTGAGTTCTTATATGGTTTCATTCAAGATTTTCATCGTGTCAATTGGTGTTGCTTTACGCGAATGCGGGGTGGGGTAGAAAAACGTGTGAGCAAACATTTGAAAGTTGCAATTATATTGAACTTGTAATTCCATTGACGTGATAAGTCGGTTCATTGAGTCCATACATTTATTCACAGTGATACATACATGATGATCAATTCCAATAGGGGTAGAACGTAAGTCCATATAAGTCATGCATAAATTAATCAACAACGTAGACTGCTGGTTATGTGTCAATGTCCGTTATGAGGATACAATGCAGTATTGTCGTCAGAACATCACAGCTATATGCACGAGCAGATAGACATGGCTACCTGCCGACAGTGAGACTGCGAGTCTGAATAATTCATAAGAATTTGACGATTATTCTTCTCCTTCCGAGAATTCTAGTTAAATACTAACCTCCAATAATTTCCCTCTTATATAGAGTTTTAGGACTGACCCTGGTCCATCATAAATACACATAAAATGGCTATATCCTGCCATTAAATTGGAAGGTTAGAAAAACGCAGCTATTCAGCTTTGCGGTCAAGTACAAAAGGGTAGCGTTTCTTAGTTACCGACTGTGTCCTAAACAACGCTATACACGTCATAATCGATCGTGTATGAAGCGTTCAGTAATTGAAACATCTATCGCAATATATTAAATGTCTTAACCTTTACAATTGCACGTCTGGTAACCTTTAGCAGACGGCGTTAATATCATATACCGTAACAGTTATGGGCTTTAGGCAATTTGCCAAAACAAGGCTTCAAGGTGCTATCTGCTGCTTGAGCCTTTTTCATCTCTTCTGGATGAGTATTGATAGGATTCTCCATTTTCCTGGAGCTTTCCCTGGTCTGGACTGTTGCCATAACTACAGGTTTTATAGGTTCTCCAAGGAAAACATACCTATACCCCAAAATCAAAGGGTAAATAGGGTCGTCCATCACTGATGCTTTGATTTCTCCTTCCACATAGCGAGATCTTATGTTGATTCGGGCTATGGGTAATGTCATGGTTCTTGCTCCTTTGATAGGTCCTCTGATTTCCACTGTTTCTGTGGTTATCTGGTCAGGACTCACTAGAGAAAAGCACACAACTGAATCAAAGTCCAATCCTGTGTCATATAAACACAGTACTTGAGTGCCATTCACGGTCACTTCCTCACAGACAGGGGGATGTCGGAAGTCTTTCTGAATTACTGCCATTTCCTTCCTTCCCTGCTTCCCTGTTGTAAGACATGCAGCATGATGAGGAGGATTCTTCCTTCTGCAGTCCGCAGTATTGTGGTTACTCATTAGACAAGTTTTACACCACTTTCCTTCCTTCCGGTAAGGTGTTTTATCCGATCTTAGAGGGTTTTTGTCCTTTTGGTCAAATCTTTGTTTGTTCCTTGTGGTATGGTCCTTTTGTTCATATTTGGTATAGTTTTGTGATGATTTGAAGTTTTCACCCTGCTTCTTCTTATTTCCTAATAATTCTGCCTGAGCTGCTTGATACCTCTCAGCAACAGTTACAATATCTTCCAATCTCTCTGCTCCTTGTTCCATGATAAACTTCCTCATTTCTTGAGGCATGGACTCTTTCACTTGCTCCATCATTACCATTTCTTTCAGATCCTGACACTTCCCTAAACTACTCCATTTTTCCAAATAGGTTTCCAATCTAGCCGAGAATTGGTGATAGTTTTCTCCTGGAAGAGGTTTAGCTGTTCGGAATTTCTTTCTATATGATTCTGAGTTCTTTTCATATCTCACAAGCAGTGCCTGCTTCAGGATTTCATAATCTTCCTGGTCATCTCTTGAGAGCTTCAAACACACATCGTTGGCCACACCTCTCAATCCCTGAGATAGTTTAAGACTCCATTTTTCTTTCACCAAGCCATAGGTAGTGGCTAGTCTTTCGTATCTATCCAGATACGACTCAATGGCGTCTTCTTTCTCAACAAATGGGTCCAGATGAAAATTCATGGCCCCACTTGAGGTGCTCTGGCTGGAGCTACTCTCAGAGTGAGGTGAGCTACCACCATTATTGCCAGTATTTGCCTGAATTTCAAGCTCTTTTAATCTCAACTGATGGTCTCTCTCTGCTTGTAATTTCCTTTCCTCATTTTCAGCCTCCCATTTCTTGGCTTCAATTTCTAATCTTTTGGTTTCTCTCTCAGCTTCCAGTCTTTTGTCTTCTCTCTGAGCTTCCAGTCTTTTGTCTTCTCTCTCAGCTTCCGCTTGCAACCGCCTTTCTTCAGCCTCTAATTTCTTAGCTTCTCTATCAGCCTCTAATTTCCTTGCTTCAGTCTCTAATTGCAACTTTCTTTCTTCCCTATCCATATGTTTGTCCACTTCTGTTGTGACATACTGAGTGAGAGCATCACCTGTCATATTTAATTCCTTACCCATCTGCATGATCGCAGTTCTGAACTTCACTAGATCAGCCATGGCGTTACTTAGATAGGGTATGTATATTTACTATATCCAAGTTATTGTAATTAAACTTAATTAATTTAAATGAACAAAACATTTCCGTGCAACTTTGTGAGCATCAACTATTTACTGAGTACTAAATGGTACTCCTCCTAAGAAAATATTGTTTTTTTTTTTTTTAAATCCTATTATAGAATTTTTTTTCAAAAATCTGTTTCTTATGTTATCTATGGGTGGCACAAGATAGAGTGTAGATAGATGAATAGACTAAGTATGGCTCAAGATATACAGAAATATCCCAGGAATGAGCCCCCAGTGTGGCGAGAGGTTTTATTTGGCTCTTGGATCAGTATAGTACTGACAATTACAGAAATAGAATTTCTGCAGAAAATGGTGAAGTCCCAGTGTCTGAGAGGACTACTGGTATCACAAATTAGTTACGGCTGTGAATGATCTGATCTCGAAACAATAGTAGAGAGGAGACCGACATAAAGTGCCACCTCCGCTGTGTAACTAACTGTGATATTAAAAAAACAAGGAAACAGATTTTGCTTAACAATGATAAAATTGACAAGTCTTCAAATACAATTTCCTTATTATTTATTTAGTATATACACTATCTACTCTTGTGCTGAAGGGTGAATGTTGAAAAATGGAATGTAATGAATTTGTAAGTTTACATATGATGTACAAATATTTATATTTATATAGATATGTAAATAAATATTACAACAAGTTTTCCAATTATAGGAACAAAATTTATATCAGCTGTGCTGTTATTCATTTATAGTACATGTATCAGCTGTGCTGTTAATTAAAGTATATAACGTTTATCAGCTATGCTGTTATTTATGTATAATTTATCCACACGATCTTATTATTGTCTCTTGCTACGCTAATTCACGTTTTCTTCATTGACTTAGATTTTGCTCACAATGCCGACAGAAATGGTACTAATGTGTACTCATCTCTTAGAAGTGCTGTCCTTCTTGGTTTGGTTGACACAAAACACCAGTTGTTGATCGTTTCGTTAGCCCACCCAAGACTGAGGGGGAACTAAAGATGTAGAGTCTTGACAACCTCTATGCTCCTGCGGAGTTCCATGCAGCTGGATTGACGACCCACGATCTCAGTTTTTATGACACGTATAAACCCTCCAAGATCTAAAAAGGTCAGTTTGATTCGACTAGTGAAGTAGGCTGCAGGTCGATGCCCTCAGGTAAGCAATAAATCGTGACAGCTTCTCTCCTCTTCAGTCGGTCGGTATCTCTGGCGTCGTGTCGGTGATGTGTGATTATGCATAAAATCCGCCCGATTATATAGGTAGGTGAATGCTTAAGGAAAGCGTTTGGTTGGTTCCTGGCGGAGCAAAATGATTGGTTTCCTCCGGTTTGGTACCTGGTCTCATACAGCCTAATTTTATTCAGTTTTAAAACACCAAAAGATGTCTTTGCAACATAATTGCACAGTTGACATTCACTTATAGTTAAATTATGGTTTTAGTCTTTCCAGATGTGCTGACTGTTTTCCGATAGTAACTTGGCTGTTTCAAGACACTTCTCATTATGCCTCCTTTTTGAGTTTTGTATTCGTAAGTAACACTTCTTACAAAATATAGTCGAATGCTGTGTGGGTTTATCATCTGATACGTTAATTCCAAACACAAAGAACAGATCATTAACGTAATTAGAACAGTTCAGTGCTTTCTGAATTGAACGTGTTGTTTTGGAAGTTAATGCTCTCTTGCCACAGGCTCTGCACAGTGCACTGGCACAATTCATATGATGCAAAACAGTATGTTCCATTTCGTTGTTATGTAGTATAGTTTACTTGTGTATGTATAAAGATAGAGGAATATTTGGGACTGTCAAGTCTAACACCAGGATGTAGAATGCTTTATCTGTGAATGAAAGAAGATATACAAACAGTTACTTAGAATTCTTTGGCAGCCGTCGTGTGCACAGGATTGTCTACCAAAGAACACTAATGGAACAGTCCTTATCTCACACACACAATTTAAAAAAAAATTCATATTATAAATACAAGATTAACAAGACTTGAAAGATAGAACAAAGTATGTGGAAGTAGGCCTAATCTATCTATAGATTTACATGTTTTCTGACGCTTATATACGTAGCTAAATATCATTATAAATTAATGAAAATGCAAAAACAGATGGTGCTTTACAAAAAGTTATTTTTGTACAACCTTATTTAAGATTTGTGAGTATCAGGAATGCGTTTACAGTAATTTAAATGCTATAAAATCTGGTGACAATATGCTTGTTCTTGTAATGCCAAACTCACAAAATTGACTACCACACATTCTCAAGATATGAAACCAAAAAAAAAAAAGTATGTGGAAATAATCTTTAGCTTCCCTTCGAGAAGTCCTTATAATTATAAACTCAAACGAATGGGCCGATTTTTAGATATTAAATTAATAAAAAGATTACTTATTTTATGAATTTCCTCAAATGATGACGCTGTTTTCAAAAGTCTGTAACTCCGTCAAAACTAATTTTAAACAAATAAAAATGCAATCAAAAATAGAGCAGAGAACAAAGTTATAGTACACAAAAGAATTTTAGCGCTGTGTTTATCCAGAACGAGTGTGTAATGATTTATATTTTACAGATTTTACACACACAACAGCTGATTTTCCCCGCCAAAAACTTAAATAGTCTTTTACGGTGCACACGAAAATTTTATACCCGGTGTCAGAAATCCGGTCACCGAAACTAAAAGAGCGCTCTGGTATAGGGCACAAACAGCCGTGTACAGAGTAACATGAGCACTTTTTGGAATGTGTATATATACTGAAGCACATTCAAAACGCACCACTATTATACATACTGATGCCGAGAAGCTGGAAAAAAAGTGTGGGAATGGATTTTCCCCGTGTTTGTCATGAGGTAGAGGGCGAATGGCTGCTGGAATGGAAAGTGCATGATTCAACCCACGGGTTTGTGTGCAGACTACATGAAAACAATGAAAGTTACACGGGCAACACGATTCCCAACAGCTATGACCCTGAAAATGTGTACGCGTTGTGGCAGTATACTCGGTATAAAAAGGCCGTTTAGACAAAACACCAAGTACATGTGCTTGAAATGCCACGACTATCTGAAAACGACCGCCAACGAGCCATTGGTATGTTGGAGACCGGAATGAGCTCGCGGGCCATTGCCAGAAGGATGAATTGCCACCACAGCACTATTGTACGTCTCAATGAACGTTACGGAACCACTGGCAGTGCCCGGGATAGACTTCAGAGTGGCCAACCACGAGTTACTACCCCTGCGCAAGATCGTCATATTATGCTGAGTCACCTAAGGAATCGTTCTCTCCCCCGGCAAGTCAAACAGCAAGAGCAATAGTGGGTAGACGTGGGCAAGTCTCTCGAATGACAGTCATACGACGACTCAGAGATACAGGCCTTACTGCAAGACGACCTTACGTTGTGCCAAACTTGACTCACATACATCATCAGCAGCGCCTGCAATGGGCAGAGCAACTTGTCAGATGGACTAGACTGCAGTGGAATGCTGTCCTATTCACAGACAAGAGCAGATTCAACATATCCTTTGCTGATGGACGTATGCGGATTTGGCGACGGTGTGGAGAGCGCTTTGCAGATTGCTGTGTTCGTCAGCACAACCGATTTGGAGGTGGCAGTATTCACATTTGGGGAGAATTCAGTTTTCACCATCGCTTGCCTCTTCACGTCTTCCGTGGAAATGTTAATGCTGTGACATATCGAGATGAGGTTCTGGATGCATTGGTTGCTCCTGCGTTCACAAATTATCCAGACTTACAGCTTCTCCAGCAGGATAACGCACGTGCGCACACCGCATGCTTTACGCAGCAATATCTACAGCAGCAGAACATAGTGACGATTGACTGGCCTGCCCTATCACCAGACATGTCCCCTGTAGAACATCTGTGGGACGAGCTTGGACGCAGAGTCTACAGGCAAGGTTCTCCAGCTAATCTGCAACAGCTCGAAGCTGCGCTTACACGTGAATTGGTCTTGATTCCCTGGAATTTCCTTCAGAGACTTGTGCGTTCCATGTGGAGCCGCTGCGAAGCTTGTTTGCAAGCACACGGTGGACATACCAAATACTGAGGATAGTGTGAATGAATTTTTTTATTGGTTGCATTTTTGGTTTTCTCCCTTGCCTGCACAGAATGCAATGAATTTCATAAAAATCAAATGTACAAATTAATGACCAGCATGGATTCATAGGAAAATGAATAAAGATTCCAAATATGTAAACTTGTAAACACTTATATTTACATTTCACACTTTGTTCCTGGATTATATAGGTGGTGCGTTTTTAATGTGCTTCACTATATAACATAAAATACTGCTTGTACTGTCCACACAGAATTAGCAATTTACACTGACTGTATGAGGCTGTCACTGATCTAAACAGATTGCAGATCAGCTTTTATTTTCAAAATGTAATATTACCAAAAATAACGAGTTAGGTGAAAAAGACTTTCAATAGTTCATCATAATATCTGGGCTCTGATTTAAAAGGACAATATTTTGCCCACAGCACTAAATATTTTGCCCACAGCACTAAACATTTTGCCCACAGCACTAAATTTTTTGCCCACAGTACTAAACATTTTGCCCACAGCACTAAACATTTTGCCTACAGCACTAAATATTTTATTATATGAGGACTTGGCATGTGTTTGTTGAAGGCCTATGCTCCATGGGGAGCTAACGGGTAAAGTGAATGAACTAAACATTTTGCCCCCATCACTAAACATTTTGCCTCCAGCACTAAACATTTTGCCCACAAAATGTGAAATAACCTTTTAAAGTATTCTTCTTCTTCTTTGATCCTAAGCCGCCGACTGTCAAAGTAGCCAGTGGACATCACTCCTGGTGGCATCTTGTAGGGCAGCAACAAACTGCTTCCACTTTGTTCGGTCGGCGGCCATCCTTCGTAAAATGCCCCAGCTCTGGTTCATTCTTTGCATCTCGGCCTCCACAGTTCTCCGCCAAAGCTGTTATTTGGTCGGCCTCTCTTTCACCTTCCTTCAGGGGTTCAAAGTATAGCTATTCTTGTGATGGCATCGGGGTCTCTTCTGAGGACGTGGCGGATCCAACTCCAGCGCCTGCCAGCTACGATGGTGTGCATGTCCTCTTGGTTACTCCGAGTAAGCAGTTCTTAGCCGGTGATGGTATTCGGTCAAAAGATACAGAGAATTTTCCTTAGTCAGACTGTGTGGAAGGAGGACAATTTAGACATTTCCTTCTATGTTACTCTCCAGCATACCGCATTTACAGTAGTAGAACTCCTTAAACCACTTTCGTGTCAAAGTACATCCATTTTTACATAATGTAGGAAAATTTCAGTTGCTTCTGATCATAAAAAAAGTTTTTATCACAATTGGAATTGCTGGCACATTTAGAAAAACCACACAAGAAATGAAAATAAACTATATACTGTTGATTTTCCCTCATTGTTAAAGTGAAACTATTTTGCCTCATGGTGTTTGGCAAAGCAGTCATTTGTGTGCAGGTGTGGATGATTTGTTGTGTTGTATTACAGTATGAATGAGTGAATAGTTTAAAATGGAGTCTACGAAAGCTACATATTCATTTATTCACACACATACCATACTTATACATATAACTCCATATAAGCGCATAGTTTTATGCCATATTTAAAAAAAAACTGTGGTCGGAGTCAGACTTCTAAAATTTAATGAGTCTGAAAATTTTTTGGCCGACTCCACAAACCTGCTTGCAAATATATTTTTAACAGTAAGTACTGTCATAAAAGTGTCAGATGGCACCACTCTCCTGGCTGTCACCTGGGGCGCCCCCCCCCCCCACCACCACTGGCCACAAGAAAAAAAAAAGAAAAACAATCATATTTCTTGCAAGAGAATAATAGTTACTAATCCTACAAGAAAATCTTATAGTAACAAAATACCAGGAAAAACTCACCTTGTCCAGGTGACTGAGTTTAAAGACACGTACTGTAACATCTATGTCAGCCTCCGAGGACGACAACAGCTCTACACTGAGAGGCTAAAGCTCCTCGGTGTAGCCATACTCTTCTGGCCAGTACAAGGTACATGACTAAAAGGAACGGTAGACAATACTGACGTCAACATACAACAAAGTACGCAGCTAAAGGTCAAAGGTAAAGGTAGTCCCACAGCAGATACTGCCAGAGGGGAGTAAACTGTTAGAGACTTCATTATATTAGCTCTAGCTTATGAGGTGTTTCCTTCCTTGCTGCCTTTGCCTTCCCTGCCTCAAGACCAGAGTTTTGTACCCATTTGGGGCTGGGCAGACTGCATTCTGAAGCTACCAGGTTTTGAACCTAAAACCCGATAATTTTACCATGAGAGGCAAGCGTTCTAACCACTCTGTCAGTAGGATTAGAACAGAATATAAATAATGCTGGTAAATATGTCCCCAGGATTAACACCTTTGATTCCTCATTTAATCAACATTTAAGAAAGGCTGCATTTTTCCTCTTCAAGTACTGTGATGCTGTACTGCAATTCTGTCCTTCAACTGGCCCGATGCTGTTCTTCTATTTTGAATTTTCACCATTCTTCTTCTCTTTGTAACTATATGTGCTTGCCATGGTTCTTCTCATTTGAATATATATCGTGTTTGGTATTTTTGTGTAGGTAATTTAAATGGGTTCCTTTATGTCGGTAGGTTTGTTTTACCCTCGGCCAGTTCTTCTCTTATAGATTTTTCGCGATCACGTAGATTTTCGTTGTTTACGAAAATCACCATTTCATGCACGCAAGTCTGAAACGCACGCGGCCGTCACGTAACGTGACGCAATTTTTGGACACGCGGTCTTCGCGTTGTTTTCAAAGCTATTGGCGTAGGTCGCAGTATTTTATTTTTCTAGCGTTTCCATTGGCCTGAGTGCGTAGCGTAGCAGATACGCGGGAGTGGTTCCCTGTGTGTATAAATAGCCAATTAGACCTGGGATCTTTCTCTATATGAAGAAATAATTGCCGGCCGTGCATCTACGCATTATCGTCTCCATTGCGGGGAAAAACAGCGGTAACACTGACTAACAAAAAAAATTTTTTTTTTCTTTCTCTAACATTTCTATGTTTTTCTGGTCAATTTTAATGCGCTGTTTTTAAATCTGCAAACCGTTTTTCTCTATCAGGTCGGGATCTCTAGAAATACGCAATTGAAGTTTTTTAACAACCGCATACAGTATTACAACATCATTTGTACAAGAAGTATAACAGTTATGTAGGCTTGAGTTTCTTTGCAGTCGACTTTCGTCGGTGAATGGCATGTGGTACATCGCGATAAAGCATCCAACAGAAATCGGCAATGTTAAATTGGGGCTTAAGTCGGGAACCCAAGGTGTAATGGGAATTTCGGACAAAGGATTTCCCTAGTTGAAATGTTTGGACACGTGGTTAGCCATGCGTAACAACCTGGAAGATTTAAATTGAGGTGAGGGAAGAGTAGAAGGAGAGTGAAATAGAAGACACGTGGGTAGGAATATTTTATGTATTGTTGCGCAGAACGAGAGAAGGGGAGTAGAAGGAGTGAGATTGAAGAGACACGCGAGATAGTATTATTTTAAGTATCGTTGTTCAGAACGAGAGAAGGGGAGTAGGAGGAGTGAGAATGAAGTGCCACGTGAGTAGTATTATTTATGTATTGTTGTACACAACGAGGGAAGTATTGAGTAGGGGAGGCCAATGTGTTTCTAAAGACATTGGGACTTAAGAGTTGCCAAAGTCAGAGGAGTTATTTGTTATATGGATACCTCGTATTATTAATGTGTTGTTCAGCTGTGCATTTTTCCTATATACGATTTCAGCGGTCCACGGCAAAAACAGTGGGGGAGCGTAATTTGCCAATATAAAAATTACCTCCCCCGGCAACAGGACATATCTCAGGGGTCAGTTGGACCATCGAGATATTGCCAGTAGGGCAGCGAACTAAGAAAATAACCTAAACGGTCTATTACAGTGAAGTTTCAACCTCTTCAGCGAGACCTAAACAGCTCTTTTTTACAGTGAGGAGCGGGAACGGGCTTATTTATCATACAGCCCTAGCTCATCGCCATTATAGTCTCCAGAAAACGGCAAGTGGCCCGGGAGATTGGCGTAATCGTATACAGCCAGAAATCACGGCTGTGTTTTCCTCTAAATCCGGAACGGGTTAAAAGTGGAAAGTTATAGAAGCTATTCAGCAGCAGAGAAGTTTTTTTTTCGGACAGTTAATCAAGTAACCGCATGCTTGATACCCGACATCATCATCATCACCGATTTTCAGGAGCAGGTGATACCGGGGTTACAATACCTGGGTTCCTGAAAGGTGACGAGAGAAGAGCGTAGACGGAGACGCCGCATCAACAGTCGTCGTGGGTTTAGAGAGACACTGGAACCAAAGTTGAGAGAGGGATTCTTCTGAAGAGTGAGAGAAGAGGGGAGGAAAATAGACATGACATAACCAGTAGGGTCTGTTCATTATCCATTTGTACGGATTCCAGCAAAACGAGCCATCGTTGTAAGCCAAGTCTATTATTTTAAAGCATTTTCAGTGGTTTAGTTAGCAGGCGCATATCGCCGAACCAAGTTGGAAGCTGTGTAGGACGTTACATTTTTAGGAAGAAGAGCAAGCAGGACGGCTCAACAGTAGAAATCTTATTTGTATTCATTGCGAGAGTGGGAGACTAAAGATTTGACAAGCCCCACCAAGATTTGAGTTGGTTAAAATCACTAACCATTTTTATTGTTCCTCAGTATAGCACGAGGTGATAGCCATACTGAATGGTGAATGTATTGGGTTTTTATTTGACAAGTAGTGCCTATCTAAGTTAAGTAACTGTAACTCTCTTTGTTTTTCAGGCCGTGCAACAGTGCACGCTATTTTATTTGATTGAATGTATGATGAAATTTAATGCTTTTTTTAATTTGTAAATTAAATAAAATATATACTATGTATTGCGATGATCACATTCTCTACTCTAAACTACTACCTAGGGGCATGTTGGTCTGGAGTATAGTGGTTGTCCCTGTGGGTCGTTTTATACACCTTATCTCCTTGTGTTTAGAGTTAAAAGGTAGTTAGAGGGTGGTGATGGGGGGGGGGGGGGATAGCTTTTTTCTGAAGTCCCGAAGCGGCAAGGGGAGAGTCAAATCCTGGTTCAAGCCCTTTGAGCCAATAGTCTCACCTGTCCACGGGCATGCCCATATTTCATCTAACATTCTATCTTCTCAGGACTTTCTCATACTAGGGCCTTGCTTTCCATTCAGGGCAAAAACTCTATAAACACATAAATCCACTTCGTGACAAGTGGGGGCGGCATTGGGATCAATTCTGGGATCTTGTCTAGATTTTAGATTGGTTCTATAGAAAGTTTTCTGAGAATCAGATTTTTCTTTAAATATCCCCTAGACCTGAGCTAGTAAACTGATCCAGTTATATGTTTTTCCACGGGTTGCATACAAGCTAGATTTTAGGGTGGTAATTTAGTTAAATGATTTAGAGGTAATTGATGGCATACCGACATATCTTTTCTTTAACAGGAAAGGTAAGGGTTTCAGGTTTGTGGTAGCTTTCTTTACAAATTTCTTTTTCAGGTTATTATTACTCACATGTTGGTGCTAGTCTGAGTTCCGGTTTTTTGGGACAGCCTATCGCTTAGTAGGTAACAGGTAAGTTCCTTCTCTTTTTCCCTTTTGTCATTCTTTGCAGTTGTGAACTTACAGCAGTTTACAGGTAAGATGGCGGATGATTGGCCAAGTTACGAGAGCTGCCTGGCGTGAGGGCTGCCCCATGACTTATTGGGAATGGATAAGGAAGTAGAAACGAAAAGCCTTACATGATAAGAGAAATGATAGGCATAATCAGAAAGAGGGACAGGGCAAGCCGATGCAGAAGTTCAGGAAAAGGCAACATATGGGCAGCCGCTGCAGAAGTTGAGGAAAGGCAAAGGCAGCTCGCCACAGAAGCAGCGGAGAGGCATGCCGAGATGGAACGTGTTCGGAAATTGATACTCTAGGTTAAGCACAGGGGGGACAAGGCAGTAGAGAGGGAAAGTACAGATTAAGGCAGCGGAGAGACAGCACGAACTTGCCATGCGTTCCCGTGGAACTACCAAATCAGATCTTCGGAGGGCAGTTGAGTTCGGCTAAATTGTTAGACTCTCCAGGAGCGTTTGAAAGCGAGACAGACCACCTCAGGAAATGGAGGCCCGGATGGCAGCCATGAACTTCCCATTTGACTCGTTCCCTATCGGAATGAAACGAGTAAGATGACGTGTATTTTTGGACTAAAAACATTTCCAGAGGATGGCAAATGCATAAAGGTGTAGATGAGAGTTTGTAGTGTCTAAAATTGTCGCAGTCGCTGAAAGGGCATGCGTATGACGTGTACAATAAAGAGTGCTCATAGATGACCGCTGTTAGAACATTACTTTGAGTAGGCACTGGGCGAAACGCTATTGTTGCAAAGATTTCAGTGTCGATCACCCCTAATATTGCCAAAACCATGTTCAGGGGGAGCATGGCCGGAGAAGGGGAGAGTTTTGAGATCAGTTTGCAGAGCGGGTGAGAAATTACCTAACTCGCTTGGAGGGAGTTGTCAGTTTATTGGCAAAAACCTTTGAAGGACTGGAAGAGTATTAGTTCTGTGTGAGCAAATAAAAGGCAAACATGTCACCCGACTTGAGGCGGTATCTGGCAGAGCAGGGTGCCCAGCAACTCGACCAGATTATTCTGTTTGCGGTTGAAAGTTTCCAGACAGCACAGGACCGAAGTTACTGGGCCAGAAAAGAAAAATAACAGAACCTGCCCAGCCCCAGACCAAGGAGCTTCATCAATCGCAGTCGGGCTACTTCACCAGCTCATACAGCAACCAGGGGGGCCCTTCTTGCAATGAGCCCCATTCTGGTTATAACTTGCGCCCCCCAGCCGCATAACAGAGCACGCCAACAAACATCTCAGGAACCCGCTAGGAACCGGGGAGATAATAAGAGGTTACTGTCGGAATTGTCGCACGACTTGGGAACACACTGGACATCAAAGTGCATGAAAACAAACCACCAGCTCATGATGCAGCTTGTTTTTAAGCCGGTGAGAGTGACTAAATGGAATAAGTGGGAACCAGTAACAATGCAGAGAAGTTTGAGTTTCTCCAACAGTGGACCAGCCGTTTGTGAATGGAACGACCACTAACGTGTTTGTTTGACACGATGGCAGGGCTCACATACCACAGTATCGTAGCTCGTCATTTGGTGAAACCAGAGCAGGGGACAGGAGAAAGTGTGTAGTTAGATATTGGGTGGCATTTTTGAGGAGGGAGAGGAGGAGTTACAGGGAGGATCTCACAGCGTTTGCTCCGTAGCCAATATTGAGGTGGAAATGCAAGTTATGGGTGTCTTTCACAATCAAGGCAGCTTTTAATGGCACAGTGCAGCACATTTGATTTCATCTGATATGGAAGTCCATACCATATGTTTTGGGAAACCCACCACACCGATCCTTGCTAAAGCAAGGGGGCCTGACTGCAGGCCAGAGAAGTGAAAGGGAGAGAGGGCCCAAATTCACGGAGCCCCGAGTGGTGGAGCATAACCAACACCCATGTGGAGGTCCCCTTGCGACGAAGTAGTGAGATTACATATCATACAACACGTATTGCCGCTAAGCTATTGGCCATTGAAGGGCCTGATGACATCACATACGGGCTGCCTCCATTGCCATCCATGATTGTGGGCAATACGGTCATTTATGTGTACCCATTAGCGAACTGGGGCCTAAAAAGGGAGGAGTCTGAGAGAAGGAGAGAGAAGAGAAAATAGACAGTACCAGTAGGGTCTGTTCATTATCCATTTGACGGATAGAAACCGAGCCATCGTTGTAAGCCAAGTCTATTATTTTAGCATTTTCAGTGGTGTTAGTTAGCGGCGCATATCGCCTACCAAGTTGGAAGCTGTGTAGACGTTCTTTTAGGAAGAGGCAACAGGACGGCAACAGTAGAAATCTTATTTGTATTAGAGAGTGGAGACTAAAGTTGACAGCCCCCACCAAATTTGAGTTGGTTAAATCACTAACCATTTTTATTGTTCCTCAGCAGGGTGACAGAGTGAATGTCATTGGGGTTTTTATTTCTAGTGCCTATCTAAGTTAACTGTTACTTTGTTTTTCAGGCCGTGCAACAGTGCACGCTATTTATTTGATTGATGTATGATGAAATTTAATGCTTTTTTAATTTGTAAATTAATATATATATACTATGTATTGGATCAGCTTCTACTCTATACTATACCTATATGTGGTCTGTATAGTGGTGTCTGTGGTCGTTTTATACACCTTATCTCCTTGTGTTTAAAGGTAGTTAGAGGGGGGTGATTCTATAGCTTTTCTGAAGTCCCGAAGCGGCAAGGGGAGAGTCAAATCCTGGTTCTAGCCCTTGAGCCAATAGTCTCACCTGTCCACGGGCATGCCATATTTCATCTAAATTCTATCTTCTCAGACTTTCTCATACTAGGGCCTTGCTTCCATTCAGGCAAACTCTATAAACATAAATCCACTTCGTGACAAGTGGGCGGCATTGGGATCAATTCTGGGATCTTGTCTAGATTTTAGATTGGTTCTATAGAAAGTTTTCTGAGAATAGATTTTTCTTTAAATATCCCCTAGACCTGAGCTAGTAGAACTGATCCAGTTATAAGTTTTTCCACGGGTTGCATACAAGTAGATTTTAGTGGTAATTTAGTTAAATGATTTAGAGGTAATTGATGGCATACCGACATATTTTTCTTTAACAGGAAGGTAATTTCAGGTTTTTGGTAGCTTCTTTAACAAATTTTTTTCAGGTTATTATTCTCACTTGGTGCTAGTCTGAGTTCCGGTTTTTGGGACAGCCTATCGCTTAGTAGGTAACAGGTAGTTCCTTCTCTTTTCCCTTTTGTCATTCTTTGCAGTTGTGAACTTACAGCAGTTTACAGGTAAGATGGCGGATATGGCCAAGTTACGAGCTGCCTGGCGTGAGGCTGCCCAGGACATGGGAATGGATAAGGAGGAAACGAAAGCCTACATGATAAGAGAAAATGATAGGCATAATCAGAAAGAGGACAGGGCAGCCGATGCAGAAGTTCAGGAAAGGCAAAGGGCAGCCGCTGCAGAAGTTGAGGAAAGGCAAAGGGCAGCCGCCACAGAAGCAGCGGAGAGGCAAGCCGAGATGGAACTTCGGAAATTGGAAGCACAGGAGAGGGACAAGGCAGTAGAGAGGGAAGTACAGATAAGGCAGCGGAGAGACAGCACGAACTTGCCATGCGTTCCCTGGAACTCCAAATCAGATCTTCGGAGGGCAGTTCGGCTAATGGAGACTCTCCAGGAGCAAAAGCGACAGACACCTCAGGAAATGGAGGCCCCGGATGGCAGCCATGAACTTCCCATTTGACTCGTTCCCTATCGGGAATGAGAAGATTGACGTGTTTTTGGAAACATTTCAGAGGATGGCAAATGCATAAAGGTTGGATGAGAGTTTGTAGTGTCTAAAATTGTCGCAGTCGCTGAAAGGGCATGCGTATGACGTGTACAATAAGATGCTCATAGATGACCAGAACAACTTTGAGGCACTGCGAAACGCTTTGTTGCAAAGATTTCAGTGGACACCCCTAAAATGCCAAACCATGTTCAGGGAGAGCAGGCCGGAGAAGGGGGAGAGTTTTGCTCAGTTTGCAGAGCGGGTGAGAAATTACCTAACTCGCTGGAGGGAGTTGTCAGGATTGGCAAAAACCTTTGAAGGACTGGAAGAGTTAGTTCTGTGTGAGCAAATAAAGGCAAACATGTCACCCGACTTGAGGCGGTATCTGGCAGAGCAGGGTGCCCAGCAACTCGACCAGATTATTCTGTTTGCTGAAAGGTTCCAGACAGCACAGGCCGAAGTACTGGGCCAGAAAAGAAAAATAACAGACCTGCCAGCCCCAGACCAAGGAGCTTCATCATCGCAGTCGGCTACTTCACCAGCTCATCAGCAACCAGGGCCTTCTTGCAAGGAGCCCCATTCTGGTTATAACTTGCGCCCCCAGCCGCATAACAGAGCACGCCAACAACATCTCAGGAACCCGCTAGGAACCGGGGAGATAATAAGAGGTACTGTCGGAATTGTCGCACGACTTCACACTGGACATCAAAGTGCATGAACAAACCACCAGCTCATCATGCAGCTTGTTTAAGGCCGGTGAGAGTGACTAAATGGAATAAGTGGGAACCTGTCAATGCAGAGAAGTTGTTCTCCAACAGTGGACCAGCCGTAGTGAATGGAACGACCACTACGTGTTTGTTTGACAGCGGGCTCACATACCCCAGTATCGTAGCTCGTCATTTGGTGAAACCAGAGCAGGGGACAGGAGAACTAGTTGATATTGGTGGCATTTTGAGGAGAGGTACCTCACAGCGTTTGCCCGTAGCCAATATTGAGGTGAAATGCAAGTTTGTGTCTGGCACAATCAAGGCAGCTGTAATGGCACAGCCAGCACATGATTTCATCCTGGGAAGTCCATACATAGTTTTGGGAAACCCAACCACACCGATCCTTGCTAAAGCAAGGGGGCTACTGCAGGCCAGAGAAGTGAAAGGGGAGAGGCCCAAATTCACGGAGCCCCGCGAGAGCTCAACCAACACCCATGTCTTGCGACGAAGAGGATTACATACCTACAACACGTATTGCCGCCATTTGCCATTACCCATCACATACGGGCTGCCTCCATTGCCATCCATGATTGTGGGCAATACGGTCATACCCATTGATATCCGGTTCAGACGGCATTTACTGACATAACTTCATAGAGGAGTAGTCAGTTGCCGGTACTCGGTATCTGTCTGCGGTCAAGTCTTCACTAACCACACTCGCCTATTATTATCGGCTCAAGCCAGAGGCAGTTAAAAGCATCCTGATTGAATAAATATATGCAACAGTGAGAGCTGAGCTCCATCGCCTGAGAACACCCAAATAAGGGGGAAAAGTATGGTATTTCCTAGCTGAGGAGTAATTTCTATTCCAGGATTATTAACACAGAATCCGCCGTTTTCGTCACAGAGAACTGGGGGCCGAACATCATTAGATAGTCCTGAGGTTTTTTGTGTGTAAATTTTTAAAAGTATAGTAGTAGGTTTGCCTGTGTTCTTGAGTGTGATAAAAAATCACTGGCCTATTATCGCAAGTGAGATTATTTTATTTTATTTTATTTGTGAATATTTACGTAATAAATATAATTATATGTTCTACGCGGTCAGAATTTACTTCTATTCTACCTGTCACTTGACGTTTGCCGTAGTAGTCCTTACTGTAATAAATTAACCTATTTAGTAAGAGAGGACGGATGAGGATATGACATCTTAAACAAAGTCTCGGGTTGTGGCTGGGAAGAAGACATTAGATATCTGATTTTATCTCTCTTCTCTCCAGAAGTCATATCTTTCTCTTTTTTTTCATTAGTGACTTTATTTTTCTCTACTTTCACATTACACATTCATTCTCTGTCTAAACTCAGACATCATCTTCTTTCATACTCGCGACACCCGGTAACTGCTTTAATTTCTTGCAGTCTGTTTAATCTTATAATATCGTGTTTTAAATTTTTTTGAACTACTATGAGTGTCAGACAAAAATATGTTGTGTATTTTTTGTGCTCTTAAAAGCAGATCTAAACATTTTCAAAAGAAAGTAGTGGTAAAAATATTTTTAAGATGATGGCTCTGTCATCCGGGGATCCTTTAAAAGCCAGGGTCCACAGAACTTGTGATAATTATCATGATCATCATCATGATCATCATCGTGAACATCGTCATCATCATCACCATCATCAGATTAAAAAAATAAATAAAACTTATGCCAAGTCTTCCTATCTTGTACCATCAACTCAAGGTCTTTTCATATCTTCTTCCTCCCCTTCATGTCTTGTCTCTAATTCTCTTCTCTACGTGTTCATTTGTCTCCGTCTACCTCTCTATTACCCTGGGGGTTGCAGAACAAAGACTGCCTGCTAATGCTATCAACAGGTTTCCTCAATGTGTGGTAACCGTGGTACCATTAAATCAAACCATAACTTATATTTGCGCTCCTTTCCGTTTATAAAATGTATCTCCAATATTGGCCCTTCATGTTTCTTTACTTTCCTACAATTACTTTACCGTTTAAAATCTTCTAAATACTTCTAGTTACCACAAATGTAGGAAATATTGCTTTCTTCGGTTTACGGCGCTGTAAAACTTATCTGCACTTTAAAGTTGTCTGTGATTGTGATATATGACGATATACTGTACAGTGCTAAATGACAATTTCCTGTTACCTTCAACTCTCTCCTGTGCCTTTCTTTCTCTTTCTCCTCAACCGTTCCTTAATCGAACGTTTTCACTTTCATCGTTCGAGGTTATCTTTTCCAACTTCGTCATGCACTATACTGTGCCTGACCGCTTGACTTGTTTTGCAGCCACGTCGACGAGTTTGCTTGATTAATCGCTAACCAGACAGATTACGCGTCTACATTTAACGACATTCTCATTGATAAATCCAGATTTTTTGTCGGGGAATGTACTTAATGAAAGTTTGATTCATGAATATGATCGGCAAAAATAGACACGAAACCATGTTGTCACAGTCGTCCAACCTAGATTTAAAGGCCGAAATTTTAGTTAAGGTGCTAATTTTGCAAATGAGGATGGCAATCTCATCATGCAAGCTTGTTAAAGACTGAGGCACGACGAATCATATAACACTTGCGACAGATTGACTTCGTTGTAATAACTTGTCTCATGAACCTCTACTACAAGAGCTGTTAACTGTTTCGTGCGGGTTTCCTCACAAGGAACCAATAGCATGGGTGGCCCCAGAGGGAGCAGTGAGTGGATGATGATATCATGGTGTATATATTTATAATATTAACACTTTAGTAAGTTTTATTTGTACATATATAAATAATTCAGTTGCCGCCTTCCGCTGTCTAAAAGCACTTTCATCCGGCTCACTGGATCTACGATTAATGCTCAGGCAGGGTAAAAATTCTGAGGAAGATGATGTTCATATCAGGAGGCCCAATACTTAAAAAGAGGCATTTATTTCCTCATAGTTTGTGGTACAAGTTGCCAGCAGTCGACGCCTACATCAGACGGTCTTGAAGACGCTTGTCTAGACAACCTAAATAGTTACCCCCAGTCTTGTTGCAAGGGATATGATAATGCCACCTGATTTGACTATTAAAGAGAATGACCAGTAGAAGCATTTGCCAATTATTAGACTCATTATTAGACTCTAAGTTGGCCACTTTTGGACCACTACTGCAGAGCAGGGGAGACAATACTGTCACAGTGATGCACTTCAATACAGTTTTCAATTTAAATTTGGGAGGCCTTTACAGTTCAGGCCAACAAAAGGCAGATAATATGCAGTAGTTGATATAACTTCAGGCAGTCAGTTCATATCAGCGATAGGAACGCTGTCCTTTTCATTCTCAACATTTTAAATATATATTCACACTCAACACTGAGAAGCTATACTCCTTGTAAATGCAGATAACTAGATACACCTCACAGAAGATCTTGATGTATTAGTGATGGAATAACACAAGGATATATATATATATATATATATATATATATATATATATATATATATATATATATATATATATATATATATATATAAATTCCGCAGCTCAAACACATGCGTCCACTCGCCATGACACGCACTGGTAGAAGAAGACCCTAGCAGACGATCTCCTCACCTCTGCATTTTTAGTTTCACGTCTGCCAAATAAACTATATCGGCATACGTCACTTCCTGTATTAATAAGTGACTCCGTATAAAATAAACAAACAAGGAGCCCTGTAAAGCTAACTGTATTACCGACACAATCGTTATGAATTTTAATCATAACATCCCCCCCCCCCCCCCGCAAAAATAATGGAAACAAAGTTTTCATTTTTCCCGTGGTGTGAGTATAACATCACCAGATTGAAGTATGGTAACATCAAATTTCACCGTCAGTAAGAACTAGTAAAGCAGTTAGCACCCAGGTTTCTGCCATAGGGTAGGCAATGTAACACTAAAAGTGTGGTCCATGGTTAATACCAAAGCCAATCTACTTCGGACAAATTCCTTTTTAACAGCAATGTGAGGTCGCCACAACTAATAGTACCCAACATATTAAAAAAAAAAATGATGGTAGCAATACATGCACTCGCATACCTCACACCGTCCAATAACGCCTATCAGTCAAGTCCAGTATCAGTTGTCAATTAATTAACTTATTGATTAACAGCAATAATGCAAAGCATTAAAGAATAAACACATATGCAACAGCGTAAATAGATGAAATAAGGCAGACAATCATATTAGTAAAATGAATGAATGCAACATCGAACGCTAAAAGATTAAAGTCATGTGTACACCTTAAGTATTTGTCATAAAAAGTGTATTGTGGTGGCAATGAAAAAAAAAATGTTGTCTTGCACCTAACGAAGTTGTGTGTCCAATCAGGTCAGAATACGCTGATGTATGGTACAAATTGACAATAGTATTGAGAACTCTCAAAATGTTCACTCAATAATTAGTGTGAGTGTATTAATGTCATGTGTCAAAGACCGAATATTATCCCGCGAATTAAAATTAATTAACAGTTAACCAAAGCACTTTAGTCAAATGTCATAGTGTAATAGTGGCATAATAAATAACTAAAGTCCAGCGACAATATGTCCACTCGATTACCAAGTCCATGTCCATGATCCTCTGCCACATTATCGTATAAGTTGCATTATACGTCAACTTTAAGTACGAATGTTCAATGTCCAAACAGATAGCGAATAAAAAAGGCACGATAGGATGTTTCTAGTAATCTCTCTTTGTCCATGCGAAGCATCCTTGAATTAAGTTAAATCCCTTAATCTTCAGCCGTCGTCATTTCGACAGTAGAATACATCACGTTTTTGCATTTAAACATCCAAATGTCACATTATTCCTAGACCATCAATGAATGTGTGTGTTTTGCACATAAACCGAGTATGACAACTGTTAATTAAGTCCACGATATCCATGTAATGCGCTGAGTAAAAGGAGGTGCAACTCGACATTGGCGATACCAGCATTCATCATTATCAGGTGCCGAGTGAACAGCTCAATACCTGTAAGTACTGTCAAAAGAGTAATTGAACAATTTCCTTCAATTTTCTATGAAAAGGTACGATAGTTCTCAGCCTTGGTATTCATCATAGAGTCTTTGTATATTTTATCTTTGCACAGCAGCAATAAATCAGGCAATTCCTGTCAGCATCAGCATTGTCAGTAAAATACGTTCAGATATAGTGCAATGTTCCATTGGTCAACACGTGAAGAAGTCAGTTAATAGGTTTGCTGTAACCTCACAAGGTACATCCGCGACCACGTTTTGACTGCCCTTGATGACACGAATGTCATATTCGTAGGGTTGGAGCGCAAGTAATGCTCTAGCAGCCTTCTCATTACGAAACTTTGCAGTTTTCAGATAGGACAAGGCCCTCTGATCTGTCTCCAAGACAAATTTTGCACCAATGAGGTAGCGCTGTAGTTTAGAAAAACAATTTACCACAGCAAGCAACTCACGCTCCACGATAGGATACTTTCTTTCAGTGGGTGTCAGTTTACGACTGACATACAGAATTGGATGTAAACAATCATCGAAATCCTGCATAAGTGTACCGCCGATTCCCGACCCAGAAGCGTCGACTATAAGATAAAAGGAAATCGAGTACCAGGCAATCTTAAAATGGGTGATTTCGAAAAATAAGCTTTCAATAAATTTAAATGATACATCACATGAATGTGACCAAACAATCTTATTTGAAGAGTTCTTTCTCAATAACGAAGACAGAACTGAAGTAATTTCTGAAACGTTAGGTAAGAATTTCCTATAGAATCCTACAAGACTTAAAAGACTGCGAACCTGTTTTTTTTTTTTGGTCTTAGGAATTTCTAGATTCAAGATCCTGGAGATAGTGGAATCCTCGGGCTTAAGAAAACCGCCTCCTACTTTATGACCAAGAAAAGAAATTTCTGTGAATCCTATTTTAGTTTTCGAAGGTCTAGCAGTAAGATAATGGAGACGAAGAGTAGTCAACAAAGACTGAATTCCAAGAACATGTTTTTCCCAAGATTGATGGAAAAGGCAAATATCATCAATATAGGTAATAATGTCATCACGATTAGAGAAAAATTTTCGCATCATACGAACAAAGGTCGCAGGAGCGTTACCGAGACCAAAAGACATAAAATTAAAATGGAACAGTCCCAAAGGTGTAGCGAAAGCAGTATAAGGTTTTGCTCTGTCCGACAAGGGGACTTGCCAATAACCTTTAGCCAAATCAAATTTACTATAAAAAAAGTAGCAGTAGATAGTCTATCTAAGAGAGAATCTAACAAAGGCAGAGGTTCAACATAGAAAACAGCATTTAAATAGTCAAAGTAGAGTCTCAAGATGCTTGCATTCTACATAACAATGACCATTAAAATGTACGACATTATTAGCCTCATCATAAGTACCAATGGGAAACAAGATCTCCTGTACATGATTAGTGGAAAGAAAACATTCACGTCCCTGTATAGGAACAAGTATGAAGTTATTATGTTCTGTAAATGGTGTAACACGACCTGTAGCACCTGAAGAAAGAAATAATATTGTTAAGACCGCCACACTACCCAATGTAGTGGCCAATACATACCACATGAAATCATGGTATGTCAGCATCTGGAAGAAAAAAGCTGAAGTAATATTGATAACCATGAAGTTCCTATATGAAAAGGAAGAATCAAATAGTAAAAAGACAATGGAAGAAAAGGAAAACAAACAGCCAAATATACAGTTTTGAATGAAGAGTATACGACCAAACTAACTCTTGAGACCGATCATGTGACCATGTATGCACACACCTAAGAGCCTGTACTCTGGTAGTATCAACCTGGCAGTATATACATGATGTTGTTCCCACCTCAAAATATTATCAGTAGTGCATTCATGAAGCCCAGTGATATTCCCTAAAATTATCCCAGCGACTGGTTTTGACAACAGACATACTAGAGTCCTGCCTGTAAAATAAGGGGTATCTAAAAATACTTCTGCAGTTGGATAATATTCAACTGTGCTCCCAAATGTAATGCATTGGACTTCTTCGCCTGTCTAATCAGCAGGGTCCACTAATGATCTTTGAACCCCCACAGTGGCAGATCCAGTGTCCCTGAGCACTGAAACAAGTTGGTTGTTTACAAGACCTTTATTGAATACCACTGATCGTGTCCCATTATAAGAAGACATCACTGGTAAAGGGTGTCCAAACCGTAGCCTAGGAACTCCCTCTGGCTGAAATAAAGAATGCCATTCAGAACAGATAGTACTATTGGATAAGTCCACACTACATGCATTTGCATGAGAAACAACATTGTTATTTTAGATTGTATTATTGTCACTTTGATGCACAACTGCATTGGAACGTTCAGGATTTCTAGAACGTCGAAAGTTATTGTTCTGTTGAGAACTTCTGTTGTTGTAATTATTTACATTGTTTCCATAAAATGACCTTTCGCCTGTTTGACTGGAAATTATATCCACCTCTGTTCCAATCCCTGTTAGGTCTGAAAGATGATTGTTGAGGTATATATCCATCATCATATGAATGAAAATTTCTTTGAGGTTGTTGTGATCCATTATTAAAATTATATCTCCCTCTGAAAGATCCAGTATTATTATCTCGATTTAATCGAAAATTTCTGTTCATGCTATATGATCTTTGTCTGGGTGGATTGGACATCATAGTTCTAGCTGATGCCACTGGCAATGAATCCATTATGTTATTCCTGCTAAGATTTATTCCAGGATGTGAAATTTGGTATTGTCGTCCAAGATTTTCTACAACAGCCAACGTTTCAGGCTTTCTCTTCCGCAAAAATGACAAAAAGTCACCACTGACTGAAGACAGGACTTTGTCTCTTAAAATTAAGTCAGCCAGCCTTCAAACGTTTTATCAATTTTTGATAAATCAACCCATCTAGAAAAGCAAAGCTTAATTGATGATATAAATTCAGCAAAATCCTTAGCTGAATCAGGCAACAATGATTTCAGTTTCAATCTGTACCCATTTTCCTCCAGTTGATACTTTTTAAGCAATAAAGCCTTCACAGCATCATAATAATTTCTAGTATGATCATCCACGGTGCAAACTGAAGTAAGAACTTCACCCATCAATAAACTCATCAACCTGCTAGGCCATGTAGCTCTATCAATCTTAAACTCTTGGCAACATGTCTCATATCTATTTAAAAAGCATGAAATATCGTCTATATTAGGATTAAATGGCAGATAATATGCAGTGGTCGATATAACTTTAGGCAGTCAGTTCATGTCAGGAGCGCTGTCCTTTTCATTCTCAACATTTTAAATATATATTCACACTCATCACTGAGAAGCTGTTCTCCCTGTAAATGCAGATAACTAGATAAACCTCACAGAAGATCTTGATTTATTAGTGATGGAATAACACAAGGATATATATATATATATATAAATTCCGCAGCTCAAACACATGCGTCCACTCACCATGACACACACTGGTAGAAGAAGACCCCAGCAGACGATCTCCTCACCTCTGCATTTTTAGTTTCACGTCTGCCAAATAAACCCTATCGGGATACGTCACTTCCTGTATTAATAAGTGACTCTGTATAAAATAAACAAACAAGGAGCCCTGTCAAGCTAACTATATTACAGACACAATCGTTATGAATTTTAATCATAACAACTATATAAGAAAGAATATACCTACTGCACCCTCAAGCCTGTCGTGAATGGCAACTAATAAGAAATTGTGCATATGGCTGGCAACCTCATCATGTAAAACGAATTGTCACAGAAACCACTGCTGCCAAAGCATGCAAATGCTTGGTAAAGGCTTCCTGCTAGGGGATCAGCTAGATCGACGGCTCTATGCTCCGTATGGAGAGCAGAGGATAATTATTATGAATGATGATTATAGTAAAGTAGCATTGGACCACTTAAAGTGATGTGCTGTAAGAGATGTGCTGTATATGTTAATATAACTGTATACCACTTGTAGAAATATGCTGTGTGAAAAGTATATATATACTGAAGCACATTAAAAACGCACCACCTGTATAATCCAGGAACAGAGTGTGAAATGTGAATATAAGTGTGTACAAGTTTACATATTTGGAATTTTTATTCATTTTCCTATGAATCCATGCTGGTCATTAATTTGTACATTTGATTGTTATGAAATTAATTGCATTCTGTGCAGGCAAGGGAGAAAACCAAAAATACAAAAAAATGCACGTGCGTTATCCTGCTGGAGAAGCTGCAAGTCTGGATAAATTGTGAACGCAGGAGCAACCAGTGCATCCAGAACCTCATCTCGATATGTCACAGCATTAACATTTCCACGGAAGACGTGAAGAGGCAAGCGATGGTGAAAACTGAATCCTCCCCAAATGTGAATACTGCCACCTCGAAATCGGTTGACACAGCAATCTGCAAAGCGCTCTTCACACCGTCGCTAAATCCGCATACGTCCATCTGCAAAGGATATGTTGAATCTGTTCTCGTCTGTGAATAGGACAGCATTCCACTGCAGTCTAGTCCATCTGATATGTTGCTCTACCCATTGCAGGCGCTGCTAACGATGTCTGTGAGTCAAGTTTGGCCCAACATAAGGTCGTCTTGCAGTAAGGCCTGTATCTCTGAGTCGTCGTATGACTGTCATTCGAGAGACTTGCCCATGTCTACCCACTATTGCTCTTGCTGTTTGACTTGCCAGGAGAGTACGATTCCTTAGGTGACTCAGCACAATATGACGATCTTGCGCAGGGGTAGTAACTCGTGGTTGGCTACTCCGAAGTCTATCCCGGGCACTGCCAGTAGTTCCGTAACGTTCATTGAGACGTACAATAGTGCTGTGGTGGCAATTCATCCTTCTGGCAATGGCCCGCGAGCTCATTCCGGTCTCCAACATACCAATGGCTTGTTGGCGGTCGTTTTCAGATAGTCGTGGCATTTCAAGCACATGTACTGGGTGTTTTGTCTCAACGGCCTTTTTATACCTAGTATACTGCCACAACGCGTACACATTTTCAGGGTCATAGCTGTTGAGAATCGTGTTGCACGTGTAACTTTCATCGTTTTCATGTAATCTGTACACACACCCATGGGTTGAATCTTACACTTTCCATTCCAGCAGCCATTCGCTCTCTACCTCATGGCAAACACGGGGAAAATCCATTCCCACACTTTTTTTTGCCAGCTTCTCGGCATCAGTATATTTAATAGTGGTGCGTTTTTAATGTGCTTCAGTATAGTTCTAAGGGGATGTATATGTTAAAGTAACACTGGACCACTTGAAGTAATGTGCTAAGGGAGGCGTATATGTTAAAGTAACACTGGATCACTTGAAGTAATGTGCTAAGGGAGGCATATATGTTAAAGTAACACTGGACCACTTAAAGTAATGTGCTAAGGGAGGCATATATGTTAAAGTAACACTGGATCACTTGAAGTAATGTGCTAAGGGAGGCATATATGTTACAGTAACACTGGACCACTTAAAGTAATGTGCTAAGGGAGGCATATATGTTAAAATAACACTGGACTACTTGAAGTAATGTGCTAAGGGATGCGTATATGTTAAAGTAACATTGGACCACTTGTAGTAATGTGCCTAGGGATGTGTATATATTAAGTTTCTTTGACAATTTGAAGTACTGTGGTAAATAAGGCGCACATATTAAACTAACACTGGGCATCTGGAAGAAATTTATATGTGAGGCATATAAGCTAAAGTAACATTAGACCACTTGATGTAATGTTACATGTGAGGAGAATGTGTTAAAGTTACACTGGATCACTTGATGTAATGTTATATGTGAGAAGTACATGCTAAAGTAACATTAGACCACTTGATGCAATATTTTATGTGAGGAGTAAGTGTTAAAGTAACATTGGACCACTTGATGTAATGTTATATGTGAGGTGTATGTGTTAAAGTAACATTAGACCACTTGATGTAATGTTTTATGTGAGGAGTATGTGTTAAAGTAACATTAGACCATTCGATGTAATGTTTTATGTGAGGAGTATGTGTTAAAGTAACATTGAACCACTTGATGTAATGTTATATGTGAGGAGTATGTGTTAAAGTAACATTAGACCACTTGATGTAATGTTATATGTGAGGAGTATGTGTTAAAGTAACATTAGACCACTTGATGTAATGTTATATGTGAGGAGTATGTGTTAAAGTAACATTGGACCACTTGAAATAATGTTATATGTGATGAGTATGTGTTAAAGTAACATTAGACCACTTGACGTAATGTTTTATGTGATGAGTATGTGTTAAAGTAACATTGGACCACTTGATGTTATGTTATGTTAAAGTATAATTTGGCCACTTGAATTAATCTGATTTGTGAGGAGTATAAGTTGAATTAATTGTTTTAAAAGAAGCCAACATTCAATAGCCAAAAGCAGAATACAGTTTAATGAAGAAAAAAAACACACAAAATTATCACAGAAAACAATGGTAGCATAGAATATGACGCAAAACATTAAAAAAAGAAAATAATGCAAAACATATAATCAACCAACAACTCTTTGCATAAAGCTAATAAGTTATAAAACAGACACACCAGATAACAACAAGTACAAAATAATCCATAACCAGGACAACATTAGTCAGTAAAAGGATAAAGACATATTTTCAGCTGTTCTTGACATTCATTAATAAGTTGAAGTGAAGGTTTAATCTAGGATATAATGCCTACCACAAAACTCATTCATTCATTCGTCATGCTTCAGCTCCCCAAGGAGCATAGGTCTTCATCAAACGTCTGCCAAGTCTTCATCAAACGTCTGCCAAGTCTTCATCAAACGTCTGCCAAGTCTTCCTGTCCTGTGCCATCAGCTAATGGTCTTTCCATGTCTTCTTCATTCCATTCACGCAAGTCTCCAGTTCTCTTCTCCGTGTGTTCTTTGGTCTTCCCTTACCTGTCTTACCCTGGGGATTCCAGAACAAGGACTGTCTGGTACACAAAGTCCATGTGTAATGGTTCTCAAACATTTAAGAATCGCCCACTCATTAAGAACAGCAGCAAACCTCCTGTACAAAATTGTATTTTCTCAGATGTTGAGAAATTTTTATAGTGCTGACTATTCAGACATGCTATCATAAAATTACGGGCCAACATGGAACCCTTAGGCATAGTTTATGGATCCTCTGGGAAAACACCAACAATGGTTTGAGAAACACTGCGCCTTTCTATGTGTACACAGTTTGCTAACAACAGACCCTTTAGTACAGTATCATTAAAACATTGCAATTAAAGACACTTAATATATCAACTCATGAAATCCAGATAAAACTCTCTCACTTATCATTCTACGTGGAGAAAATATATATATATATATATATATATATATATATATATATATATATATATATATATATATATATATATATATATATATATATATATATATATATATATATATATATATATATATATATATATATATATATATGTATATATATATATATATATATATAGAGAGAGAGAGAGAGAGAGAGAGAGAGCGAGAGAGAGGGACACAGGCAGTCATTTCTCTAGTGCACTGTTATATACATATATATATATATATACCTTGTATATACAAACAATGCAGGCAACATTTTTCCTAGTGCTCTATTTTACATTTATTAACAGGCAGTCTATTCTGTAACGCTATGTTTGGTATATATACTCACAGTCATTTCTCCAGCGCTAATTTAACACACCTAAACTACACAAACATATATTGTTTAACAGGATATAATTCTTTTACTCATTTCCAGACAGAACTTGATACCCTATCCTTTCTCCTGTTTTTCATTTACGCAAATTGACAAGCTCTTATCTCTCCCTTCTTTACATACATTGTCAGCCATGTCTTTGTTTTTCACATATTGTTTGAAGCGATATAACTTCTTTGGTTTTATTCAGCAGGCAAATATAGTTTAACACCCTATCCATTCTGTTTATTGTGGGCATGTAGATAAGCTGATATTAATTCCTGTTTTACAAACACAGACGCATACAATTGTATGTCTACATTGAGCGACATACTCAGTTCAAATGAGTGACAAACAGTTTACAGCTGTCATGTGTCAATGCCTAACAAGTACTGTGAGTTTGTATTTCTCCTTATTCTACATACACAATCAATCAATACCCTTTAGCTCCTCAAGGAGCATAGGCCTTCAATAAACACATTCCTGAAGTCTTCCTGTTACGTGCCATCAGCTCACGTTCTTTTCACATACACAGACTTCATATTTATTTATCCTAGGTTTACATTCATTGAAGTTATTTCTTCTTATGTTTTTGATTGTCATGTGACAGACTAATTTCTGGATGTTTTATACACGACAACATCTGTCCTTTCTCATTGTTTAACACACATCGTTGCAAGTTTTTATTCCTCATTATTTATCTAACCGTGTCTAATAGAAAGCAATTGCTCTCTGCTAAACAGCCTTGAATACCTCACATTTTATCTAGCCTTGTCTGAAAGAATGCTATTTCTCTATGTTTATCAACATTGAATACCTCATTGTCTATCTAATCTTGTCTAACAGAATGCCATTTCTTTCTGTTTATCAACCTTGAATACCTCACAGTTTCTCTAAACTTGTCTAACAGAATGCCATTTCTCAGTGTTTATCAATATTGAATAAAGGTAAAGGTAATCCCATAGCAGATACTGTCATAGGGAAGTGAAGTGTTAGAGACTTCACTATATTAGGTCCAGCATCGAGAAGTGGGGTGACCAGTTATCTTCCTTTTCCTTCCCTAACTCAAGAACCAAGTCAGGTACCTTTTTACAGCTGGTTAGACTAGAGCATGATGATACCGTGAATCGATCCTGGCACCTTTGCCGTGAGAGACCAATGCTCTAACCATCCTGTCAATCGGACGCTCCAACCTTGAATACCTCACTGTTTTTCTAACCTTGTCTAACAGAATGCCATTTCTTTGTGTATATCAATCTTGAATACCTCAGAGTTTCTCTAATCTTGTTTAACTGATTGCTATTTCTCTATGTTTATAAAATTTGAATACCTCATAGTTTCTCCAACTTTGTCAAACAGAATGCCATTTCTATCTGTTTATCAACCTTGAAAACCTCACTGTTTTTCTAACCTTGTCTAACAGAATGCCATTTCTCTCTGTTTATCAACCCTGAATACCTCACTGTTTCTCTAACCTTGTCTAACAGAATGCCATTTCTATCTGTTTATCAACCTTGAAAACCTCACTGTTTTTCTAACCTTGTCTAACAGAATGCCAGTTCTCTCTGTTTATCAACCCTGAATACCTCACTGTTTCTCTAATCTTGTCTAACAGAATGCCATTTCTCTCTGTTTATCAACCTTGAATACCTCACTGTTTCTCTAACCTTGTCTAACTGAATGCCTTTTCTCTCTGTTTATCAACCTTGAATACCTCACTGTTTCTCTAACTTTGTCTAACAGAATGCCATTTCTCTCTGTTTATCAACCTTGAATACCTCACTGTTTCTTTAACCTTGTCTAACAGAATGCCATTTCTCTCTGTTTATCAACCGTCCGTTATCTTTACTTCTTTCCCGTGTTGCTCCTGATGGAACACAGAACCACCTTGTAAGAAGACAGCATCAAGCAATCACGTGTTGTTGTAGCAATTTGTTTTTAAACGATGAGATTTTTTTTTCTGTGCTGACAGTGTCTTGAGTTTCTTACTATTAATAAGAATCATGGGGCAAAATATTTAGGAAGTGTTTCAAAAGAATTACGGTACAAAATATTTAACTTTCAAAAGAATCATGGGACAAAATATTTAGGTCGTCTTTCAAAAAGAATCTTAGGACAAAATATTTAAACGTTTTTTGCGGCTCAAGATAATTGTGGGACAAAATATTAAAGTTTTTTTTTATCCAAAGTAATCATAGGGCAGGCCATCCTTCAAAAGAATCTTGGAACAAGATATTTAGGTGGCTTTTCAAAAGAATCATGGCGGGACGCCATCTTTCAAAAGAATCATGGGACAAGAAATTTGACGTTTTTTTTTTCAAAAGATTCATGGGAAATTCGGTTTTTCAAAAAATTGGTGGGACCAAAGAATTAGACTGTTTTCCAGAGTTATAAATAACCTAGCAGGGGCAGGAGAAACAACATCTTGACAGATACACATACACAAACACATGCAGATACACACAAATAAAAACATCCGTACTTGGAGACAGCGTTCCCAAAAATAACATTTTGCTCATAGCATAAATTGTTGTACACACACACACACATAACAAATATTCTAAGATAAATGTAATTTCAAAGGAAAACAAAACAAAAGTAATAATACAAATGTTCAGATAGTAGCATTATTTACCAGTGTTATACTTTCCGATTCTCCTTAAAAAATCTTTTATAATGATTGTTACACGATCACTGTGGTCGTAGAAAGATGACTTGGGATACAGGTAATCATCACTTGAGTACATAAATGAAAATCACAATTTACGTTTTTGAGCGTTCATATCGATTTGAGCGAGTGTGGGTCATCAATACATAACATTTGAAGTTAATGTTAAAGTTAATGTTAACGGTATATATATATTTCAATATGTATATATAAATATAAATATAAATATAATATATATATATATATATATATATATATATATATATATATATATATATATATATATATATATATATATATATATATATATATATATATCTACGTCCCCATTGTTCCAGCTTGGCCGTTACTCCTAGTTTGCATACCTGTATATTTTTTTTATTCCAAGATGTTATCTCTAGCAACCTGTCATTGCTTTGTTGTTGTTAACAGAGGCGGATCTACTATGAAGCTAATGAAGCTTGAGCTTCAGAGCCCCCAAGTGCCGTTTTTTTCTATAATAAGTTTCTTTCCCATCCCCCCAACCCTTTCTTTTTTTACATAACAGGGGTACCTTCAAGAGTTTGAGTTCAGGGTTCCCAAAATGTAGATCCGCCACTGCTTGTTAGGGTCGTTCCTAAACACAGGTAAGCTAGGCAGTTGCCTAGAGGGGGGCAGGTTTTCAGAAATGAGTTAACACAAATGAACATATCCGCACATGAACTAGAGTCACTGCTGAAATCCCTTCAGAAGTTCATCCTGAATAACAAGAGGATAGTAAAGTGCGAAATGAGATGTCTCAGACAAGCTGCCCTGTACTGCAGATATCACCAAGAGAGACAGAAGGATCAACGAAGAAGTTATATAGCTGATTTGATTTGAACAACACTTTGCATCGGGTGCGTTGACGCAAAATAAAATATAGGCACCTCAACAAAATGCTGCCAAATCAAGCTACCAGATCATGATTAAACCTTCAACAGTACAAGATTTGGCTGCAAGAGAACTTGCCGCCATTGTACAGATTATTTCATTAACCCAAGAGATATATATATATATATATATATATATATATATATATATATATATATATATATATATATATATATATATATATATATATATATATATATATATATATATATATATATATATATATATATAGACATAGAGACATATATATAATTAATTCTTTTATGTCATTAATCCGGATAGATAGATATATAGATAGATAGATAGATATATAGATAGATAGATAGATAGATAGATAGATAGATAGATAGATAGATAGATAGATAGATAGATAGATAGATAGATAGATAGATAGATAGATAGATAGGTAGATAGATAGATAGATAGATAGTGTGTGTAAGTGAAAGACAGGCGGTCAGAGAGACCCCCCAACCTCTTCACCCCCCCCCTCTCCGCCCCCATACACACGTACATTTGAAAAATGGCGTTAACCAGAAAACTAAGATCTAGTCCGTTACTGAAAAGATAATTTTTCTCAGTGTAGAAATAATAGGTTTCTCTTATAATGTATACATCTTTTGACTTTATTTAGCAATAGTCGATCAATACTATCTGCAGTAAAATAGCCGATTTAATTCCTATGTGTAGAAACAGTTAATATAATCCTTCTCTATAGAAACAATGAATATAAGTGTTACACATATAAATGATTTTATTTCTCCGTGAAGAAATATATTAATTTTCTCTAGTAATAATAATTTTAAATATAGTTGATTAAGTATCTGTGTGTGAAATTATGGTTCATTCAATTTCTGCTTGTTGAAAGAGTTTATTTAAATTCTTTGTGAGTAAGTAATTTATTTAGTTTATGCGCTAAGAAACATTCGCCGATTATCACATCATTTACATAATTCAACATTCTTAAATGCTAGTAATGGGTTTCGTAAAAGAAAACAAACTTTTTCCACGAATTGATTTTGATAACCCAGAGGATGCATCTTAGGCCAGCATGATGGCATTCTTGGCAAGCAAGTCCATGTGTATACTATAGCGATCAAACTGTGCTTGTAATGACACAACTGTCACATGCAAAACATCTTCCGATCCTCCAGCTGTTACACCTCTGGCTTCACCAGTGATAAGCCCCCGACATTAGTTTTGCTGGTCAATATTGCTGTGGTTTATAATAATAATAAATAATAAATTCTTTAAGCGCCAAACACGGCGCATAAGGCAGAAACCAGTGCTCTCCAGGTTGTTCGTTGTGACGCCACTCCTCTTAGCTCTTGCATTATTTAGGCCCAACGTTCTTCCTTCTCTTATTATTGTTCTTCTGAGTGTTTCTTTTGGTCTTCCTTTTTTCCGCTTACCCTCAGGAACCCAAGTGAGCGCCTGTAGTGGTATTCTGTTGTTTTGCATTCGTAGGACATGACCGATATATGACCATCGTCTTTTCCTTATATAGTCGGAGACATATTTCTGCCTAGAGTCTTCTCTTATTTGTCGATTAGCTTGAATTCTTTCCAACTGATGTTCATGAGTTTTCTAAGACATTTGTTCTCGAATGTATTCAGCTTGTTCTCCAATGATTTTGTTATTTTCCAACTCTCACAGCCGTATATTAACACTGAGATAACATTTGAATTAAACAGACGAAGCTTGGTATGTTATTCAATGATCGTAATTTCCAAATGTTAGATAATCTATTGAAGGCGCTAGCTGCCAAAGCAATTCTAGTATGGATTTCTCTTGTTGTGTCACCATCCTGAGTCATTTTACTGCCTAAATAATTGAAACTTTCAACTTTCTGTAGTTTTTCCCCGTTCAAGATGATATCAAAGGTCTCGTTAGAAAAGAAAGAAGTGGTTTATGACACAACCATTTTGTTTTAAAATGGTATACAGGACGACAAGTCTAGGCAGTTATCAGCCAATTGAGAAGGTTTGCTTGTACATTTTCATTTCTCTGATCTGCATCTCAGATTACTGGCCTAGTCTGTAACGTCACTCTTTTACAATGAATTCACTTTCTTCTTCTTCTTTTACTTCTTCCTCTTTCTTCTTATTCATACTCATCGTTGTTCTTTTTCCTCCTCCTTCTTCTTTTTCTTCTTTTAGGACAATAGAATGAAAAAAATAAAATCTTGCCAAGGCCTCACGTACTGTGCGATATGCTCATGGTCTTTCTATGCTTTCTTTATTCCTTTAATTTCTGTCTCCTGTTCTCTTCTCCCGTGTGTTTTTCCATCTTTTTCTTCTTCTCTTACTCTGTGGATTCCAGAGCAAGGATTGCTTTATAATACTATACTACTGGACAAAAGTTAAGGGCCACCATTCAGTTTAGACAAGGTTTATATAATTGACTGGCAAACTGTAAAGACACGTGAAAATGTCATTAAAACTGAGCTCAGAGAAATGTGTATACATTTCCGTGTGCACTAGGTTAATTTTTTTTTAAATGTCCAAAAACTGGGTCACTTTAACCTGCACGTGAAAATTGCCATTGTTGCTGCAAAAACTCCTGGTTTTTGCAACACGCCCCACTAGTTCAAAAGGTGAAAAAGTGAGTTGAATTTGAATGCACGTGGAAAATGATCATCGGTAAAGAGTGTTCACCGTTGGTATGCAATAAATCAGTATGACAAGTGGTCGAAATGATCACTGCATTAGCCATGCCACCAAGGAGAAGTCTCAGCACTGTAGACCGTGGTCGAGCCATGGCATGGATTCAGGATGGTCAATCTGTTCGTCATGTTGCAAGACATTTAGCAGTGTCCCACTCTACCATTCAGAGACTTCTTGAGAGATTTCAAGCTACCGGACATTTGGAAAATCGACCCTGCTCACGAAGAATTATATAAACCTTGTCTAAACTGAATGGCGGCCCTTAACTTTTGTCCAGTAGTATATTATCAGGTGTCCTCAATGTGGGTCATGTCCATCGCCAGCGTCGTCTTCTTCTCATCTTCTGTTCCACTGGCACTTGTCTGGTTCTTGTCATGAGATACAGATTTGTGACATTGTAATACCACTTCATTTAGTCTGTTCTACTCTACGCAGGCACACAATTATTAAAGTACGAAACTTCTTGGCTGTTAATGTCTTGGTGTTATCCATGTTTCAGAAAACAAATATTAGGACTAACTTGACATTTGAGCTGAAGATTCTTGTTTTTGTTTTTTTCGAACTTGACTTCTTGTGATTCCATACATTTTCCAATGCAGTGAAAGCTCCTCTTGCATTTTGCATCATTATTTTGATATGACTGTCTGTCCTATAACCTCTGTGTATATTGCCGCTAAGATATATTTAAGCAGTGCCGTCTTAAGGCATAGGCACACTGGGCAATGCCCAGAGACCCCACGATTCTAGGGCCCCCATGCTGCGATGCTGCCATATTGTTCATAAGACATCTCTTGGCAGAGTGGATAATTACTCGATCTCTCGCTGGAAAGGCCTGGGATTCAAAAATCAAACATGACGTGAGTAATTTGACGAAATTTTTGTTGAAAGTACCATTAAATTTTAAATTTATAGGTATAGTTTTATTGACCGTTTACATTTTTATTCCCGTGCGTGGGTAGTGCTGGTAGGGGCCCAGTGCATTGCTTTGCCAAACGCCTACAATGCTGTTAAGACGGCCCTGGCTTAAAGATTCTACAGCTTGTAGGGGTTTTCTTTAAATATGGTCTTTTTGATCGCTTCGGGTTTTGTTATCTTTCTTTGTTCTTTCCCTGTGCTTTTTCAGACTCAGTTGCTGTGACCTATCATCAAGTATTCTCATGTTATCTTGCATCTAGTTACAGCTGTGGGACAGAGGAGCAAGGTCGTTCGCACAGTTTAGAGCGTCAAGCTGTTTAATCAGAAAGGAAATCACAGCTGATGAAAATGCTCGTCGAATATTTTCGGAAAGTACAGATTTTGCGGTTCGGTAAATGCACAAACAGCCCAGGAATAATATTTTTAAAAAATGCAATGTCTTAAGCAATCAAGACTTAAAACTAAACAAAATGGTTAACGTTTATCAGAGTTTTATGGTAAACAAAGATATGAGATAATGACAAGGGCATATTTAAAGTATTTGGTACCTGAGGCGGATCTTTTCCCCAAGCCCATTAGTACGCCACTGGCTTATGACACAACAATCAGCAACTTTCATGATACAACACCAGTAATGAGTATTATTCATAATTTTACCCAGTGAGTGATTAATTGTCACCAATTAACTCTGTTCTGCCTTCACTGGTGCCCACACCTTGAAGCAGTAAGATGGCTTGAGTACCCTGGCAACCCCCATTGGTATGCTAACGGGAGTTTTACTCCTGGCAGGTTCTACCAAGCTGGACAAGTCTGCGCGGGTAAGGTCAGACTAAAGCTGGCACCCTGGTCCTCCACATTGGGGGTTTTAGCACAGGACCGACACCCATGTCTATGTAAAAAAAAACTATCACGTTACGGAAACAGCAACAAATGAACAAGCTTTGATGCGGGATGGACATGCGGAGTCTGAGGCTCGTATGACAGTGGTGAAAGCCGAAAGGAAGCCATTGGCATGAAAACGGATGCCCTGATCGTAAAACACGAAACCAGAATTGGATTCTGAAACGTCAGAATTATGAATGAGGAAGGAAAACAAAGGCAAATCACAACAAAAATGAGGAACTACTGAATACATATCCTGGGAATAAGTGAGAGCAGATGGACTGCCTGTCCCAGTTTTTAAGGATAAAAACAGCAACAGGAGAAACAGTACTTTACTCTGGAAGAGATGATGAATAGCACAATTAAGGCGCAGCCATTATCCCAAAGAAAAGAATAGAAAGGTCACTACTGGAATGAAAACCCATCAACAACAGACTGATAAGAACAAGACTGAGAGGGAGATTCACCAACACCAACAATAATACAATGCTATGCACCAACAAATGACAGCCACGAAAAGATCAAGAATGAATTCTATCAACAACTACAAAAGGAAATGGAAACTGCACCTAGATTTGGTTTTATGGTAGTAATGGGAGACCTCAATTCGAAACACACAATGCATACAATGATAGAATGTTAATCAGAATCGACGTCATTGCACTCCGGGCAAACCCATAGGTGCTCAGTCTCCCTCAGCAAATACTGAAGGGTATGCATGCTAATTGTTCCAGTTGCGCACTGGTTGTATACACGTCGGATGCGTCCTCTCATGTGTCCATCTCTGCTGGTCTTACCTTTGATGCCAAATTTCAGCAGTCTTAGCCGTGATGATTCATTGATTGCAGTGTCATTCTCTAATAGACGAACATGAATTGCTCTCTGTATTTCTTCCTTATCCATGTCCAATGCACTTTGTATGAGTGCTCTTGAAGTTAGTATGTCAGCTCTTTAATTGCCGCTTACCCCTGAATGACCAGGACAGTAGATCCATATCAGTTCTTGAAGATTTGATGCTTCTATAGAGGTTTTCCATTCATGTCGAAGCCATCCATTTTTGACCTTTCGAAGCATGGATTGTGAGTCTTTTACAATAACTACCTTTGTTAATAAAGTCTCAGACAGCCATCTTAAGGCAGCAGTAACTGCCTCTACCTCCATTCTCATGCTGGAGTTGTTATCATGTAAGCCCCCACTATGTTCAGCGACGGTTCTGCCATTTACTCTAGCAGAGAAGCCCCATCCTGATTTATTAACACGGATTACAGACCCATCAGTGTATACAATGACATCATCATCCCCAGCATTAACATTTATAAGCTGATCAATTTCCATCTCTGCTCTCCCATTGGCCCAAGTTCTGCACTTTCTACCAAGGCTGATAATGACTTGCTGGTAGTTCATCCAGCTCTCATCTGACTTATTCCACTCGTCTCCCTTGAATATATTTTCAACTGTGGTCACTTGTCTAATAGTCACTTCTACCTGCGACATCCATGACATCCCCCTCTTTATTCTTGCTCCTTTGATGTCAGCTATGTTCCCATGCAGGGGATGCCTTTTGTTTGTGGTTACTCGTATATACACTTTTACCTGGGCCATTGTATATCTGGATCTAATTGACAGCAATCAAAGCATGTGTCGCACAATCACAATAGGGGTATCTCGAGTACAGCCCAATACTATACGCATCCCTTCATTTTGAATGCGTTCCAGTCATTCACATTGTGATATTGACGGCATGAGTATTTCCAGGCCATACTCGATTACAGACAAGACCAGCTGATGATAAAGTAGTCTCTGCTCCAGGTGCGTGGAGCCATTGTTTTTAGGGCTGCCAGACCTCTCTTGCACTTCTGTGTACAATGAAAGAGTAATGGGGAGATTCGGCTGCGGAACAGCAAACGAGAATGGCAACAAACTAATAAGCTTCTGCAGCATTAACAACTTGGTCATTGGAGGAGCACTTTTTCCACACAAAGAATTCGCAAATTAACATGGGAATCACCAAACGACCGAAACAGAAACCAGATAGACCACATTGTGATCAATGGTAGATAGAAGCATTCATTACAGGATGTGAAAGTAAGAAGATGTGCAGATGTGCGAAGCAGTCAGCACTTCGTAGTAGCAAGATTGAAGGTGAAATTCAGAACTGCTGCACCAATTGTAGGTAAACAGAAAAGGTATGACATAATCCAACTGAAGGAACCTCTTACCAGAACAGTTTTTGTGGTTAATATAAAGAGACGATATCAAATTGCCCAGAGCCAGGTAAAGACAGTGACTGGTGATGTTGACTAAAAATTCAACAGTATATAAGGAAAGCAACAAATCATGCTTGAGATTCTTGGAAAGAAGGAGACAAGATTGGATAACACCAGAAACATTAAACGTCATAGCGATGAGAAAAGAAATGAACAGAAACAAAATAGAAACAATGTCCCCCAGGTTAAAGGAAATATATAGCGAACAGTACAGTCAGCTGGACAAGGAAGTAAAACGCCAAACCCGAGCAAACAAAGGAAATTCCTAGACGATCTTGCAAGACAGGCAGAAGAGACAACACTGAGAAATGAACAAAGCATAGTATATAAACCCATCAGCGGAAAACGGTGTGCAAACAATGTTACGTTAGTAATAGATAAGCAAGGAAATCTCATCACCACAGCACAGGGGCAGGAAACAAGATGGAAACAGCACTTCAGAAAAAAACACTGAATAAGGAACCACCAGAGACACAGCTGAATGTTCCTGAGGCTGAAAATGATCTAGACATAAATACAGACACTCCACGAAGGGAAGAAATCATCATAGCTATCACAGAGTTAAAGAATGGAAAAGCTTCTGGTCACGACAATTTAAATGCTGAGTTATTTATAACAGACCCTGAACTAGCTGCACAACTATTAGAACCACTAGTTGCACAAGTCTGCAAAACAGAGAACACCAATGGAGGAATGCAATAAAGGAATAATTGTCAAATTGCCCAAGAAAGGCGACCTTGCAGACTGCAACAACTGGAGAGGAATTACTCTCCTCTCAGTTCCCAGTAAAATACTAGGCAGGATAATTATCCAGAGAACTTAAAAAGCAGTAGACCATAAACTGAGGAAAGAACAAGCAAGATTCAGAAAGAACAGAAGATGTGCAGATCATATATTCACCCTCAGGAACATTATAGAGCAGCGGTCAGACTGGCAAAGACAGCTGTACATTAACATTGTAGATTCTGGAAAGGCTTTTGACAGTAAAAACAGGGCTATGGAAAATACTGAGGGCTTATGGAATTCCCAACTGCGTTGTTTCCATCATAAAAAAGCCTCTACGCTAACTTTACATGTAGTGTTGGGCAGAGCACCCTAACTTTTGAGGTGAAGACAGGAGTACAACAGGGATGCCCATTATCAACCACTTTATTTTTAACAGTCATAGACTGGGTGATGCGCCAGACAACATATCTAGGACACATAGTAACACCAGAGGGTGGAACAAGTAAAGACATCAACAACAGAATAAATAAAGCGAAAACATCCTTTTCTAGTCTCAACAACATCTAGAAGTCTTCCCAGTACAGCACAAACACAAAATTAAGATTATATGAGAACTGTGTACTTTCTGTGCTTCTCTATGGTGCGGAATGCTGAAGAGTAACAGAAAAGGACATTTCGAAATTGTCCTCTTTTCACAGAATCTTTTGGCTAAATACCATCACCCAGAACTGCTTATTCGGAGCAACCAAGAGGACATGCACACCATCATTGTTGGCAGACGCTGTAGTTGGGTTGGCCACGTCCTCAGAAGAGACCCTGATGCTATCACAAGACCAGCTATGCTCTGGACCCCTGAAGGAAAGGGAAAGAGAGGCCAACAAAAAACAAGTTGGTGGTGAACTGTGGAAGCCGAAATGCAAAGACTGAACTATAGAGCTGGGGCAATGCTAGAAGGATGGCCGCCGACCGAGCAAAGTGGAAGCAATTTGTTGCTTCCCTACAAAACTCCACCAGGCTTGATAGCCTCTGACTGCTTTGACAGTTGGCGGCGAAGGATCAAAGAAGAAGAATTAACACTGTTAATGAGTACCTTTCACGACAGAGTACACTTACTGAGTATCTTTTTCATTCTGCTGTTGGATGTGGACATTAATTTAACAAAATGATAATGATTTAATGAATGATCGGTTGTTGTTTTCGGCGATAGAATGAAAGAGTGGAGCTGTGCGTAAGGAAAGGGAAAAAATGAACGCATCCCGGACATCTGAATATGTCACTTTGATTCTCTGTAACCTTTAAATATGAAAAATAAAAAGAATATTGAGCAAAATAACGTTTTTCACGGTTATAGATTTATGCTTGTGGAATAATTTTAAATTTCTGTATGTTGAAGTAGTTGATTAAATACACTGACAAACAACATTTTTCTTTCCTATATAAGAATAAGTGTTCTTAGGTCAGTTTCTTGCGCTGATTTCAAATCTGAAATCCGTTTATCTCTATCACATCGGGTTCTTAAGATATTTGTGAATAAATATATTTTTGGGAAACCGTTATTTGCTCCGTTTCATTTTTACTATATAACTTATTAAAAATTAATAAAATGCAAACTAATTCTACTTTTTAAACTGCTAAAAGATGCATGACAAATGTTACGCTATTTTTCAAATAGTTACTGTATTTTGAAATAATTCTGAGCGAAATATGGCTTCTAGAAGTTGTAGAAATTCGGCTGATCTGTTACGTGTGCGGATATTTTACCGATCGTGTTCACCAGAAAAACTTTACACCATTACTAAAGAAAGCATATGAACTTTATTTCGATTCGAAAGTTGATGCAAATAAATCTTGGAAGCCAAATGCAGTTTGTTCGACTTGTGCAAATACATTGGCAGGTTGGTTACGAAAATCGCCGAAGCATAAGTCGATGCCTTTTGGAGTGCCAGTAATATGGCGTGAACCGACAAATCACACTACTGATTGTTACTTATGCTTGACAAATATCCATGGTTTCACTTTTAAAACTAGAAAGTCTGTGGTTTATCCAAATATTGAATCGGTTTCGAAACCAGTGCCTCATGATCCAATCACGTGTCCGATCCCAGTTCCACCAGAACAATATCCGTTGGACGTGAATGAACCATCAGAAAATGATAGTTTACCTGCTTTAGAAACTAATTCTGACTCGGATTATATACCGGTGAATGATGGTGTTCACTTAATTAACCATTCAGAACTTTCAGATCTAATACGTGATCTCGCTCTTACTAAAGGACAAGTGGAATTACTCGGTTCGCGACTCAAAGAATGGAATCTTTTAGCGCCCAATACTCCGATATCTAATTTTCGTCACAGACACAGAGAACTTGTTCAATACTTTGAGATGGATGATGGCATTTGCTATTGCAAAGATGTAAACGGTCTAATGGTGCACCTCGGTCATGAGCACATAGTCAACGAATGGTGACTTTTCATCGACTCTTCCAAGACTAGTCTAAAAGCCGTGTTATTGCATAACGGAAATTCATTTTCATCAATTCCAGTCGCCTACTCTGTTCATATGAAAGAAACTTATGACAATATGGCTATACTTTTGGCAAAAATAAAGTACAATGACTACCAATGGCGGATTTGTGGAGACCTAAAGGTCATTGCAATTCTCACGGGCATGCAGACTGGGTATACTCAATTTTGTTGCTTCCTATGTGAATGGGACAGCCGCAACAGACAGGAACATTATGCAAGAAAGGTGTGGCCTGTCAGGGATCGTATGCAGCTCGGGCATAAAAATGTAAAACATGGGCCATTAATTAACAAAGACAGCATCATTTTACCACCGTTACATATAAAGTTGGGGCTCATGAAGAATTTCGTAAAAGCGTTAGATAAAACGAGCAAAGCTTTCACTTATCTTCGAGAAAAGTTTCCGCAAGTTAGCGATGCAAAGATAAAGGAAGGTATCTTTGTAGGACCTCAGATTAGGAAAGTTATTGCAGACAAACAATTCGAGAACTTGTTACATGGTAGTGAACTTCGCGCATGGATGGCATTCAAATCGATCGTCGATAACTTTATGGGAAATCACAAATGTGTCGACTATGTGCATATTGTTAAGCAATGCATAGATGCATACAGAATTATGGGCTGTAACATGTCCCTCAAAATCCATTTGCTTGATTCGCATCTTGACTTTTTCCCTGACAACCTTGGCGAAGTCAGCGATGAACATGGAGAACGATTCCATCAAGATATCGCCGTAATGGAGTCACGTTATCAAGGACGGTGGAGTGTGACCATGCTTGCCGATTATTGTTGGATGCTTCATCGCGATGTAGGCCTACCACATGCCATTCACAGACGAAAGTCGACTGCAAAGAAATTCAAGCCTACATAACTGTTATACTTCTTGTACGAATGATGTTGTAATACTGTATGCGTTGTTAAAAAACTTCAATTGCGTATTTCTAGAGATCCCGACCTGATAGAGAGAAACGGTTTGCAGATTTAAAAACAGCGCATTAAAATTGACCAGAAAAACATAGAAATGTTAGAGAAAGAAAAAAAATTTTTTTTTTTTTTTTTGTTAGCCAGTGATATCTTTGTGGGAAAAAATATTTAATTTACGTGCCCAGAAACATTTGCCGATTATTACACCATTCTCAAATTTAAATTACAGGTTTCATAAAAAGAATTATACCAGTATTAACGAGTTTTCTTATTCCTGGGTCTGACGTTTTACATCTTAAAGGTTCATACAGTGTTCAAGTTTTCCATGAATCCTGCATTAGTACTATTTTGTGTCTTGGGCGCCCGCCTCTCTATCTCTCTCCGCTAGCCGCTCATTCTTTTTTATTTTGTTTCTAGTTTTTAACTGCGATCAGACGCGTGCCATTTCTTACCCGGAAATAATTAGAGTAGCCGTAGTGTGTGCTCATACTGGAATTCACGAGAATGACATCAGCTATTTGTGTACAGGGTTTCCATAGTATGCTCGTGTAGTCTTGAATAATTTCACTTCTGCGTAAGACATAGCCTAATACAATTAAATAAAGAGGGAATTTATTCAAGATTTAGCATATTTAATTTTAAGACTGTTAACTTTCAAAATGTCCATTATCATTTTGGATATAGTGCCAAATGTCATTTTGAATTTCTGCTAAAGTGAATGTCTGGTGTGCTTTGTATTCAAAGTTTTAAATAAACAAAGTCTTGAATAAATTCTCTCTTAAATTGAATAAATTAAAGATTCAACTAGCACAAGGACATGTCTTATATAGAAGTGAAGTTATTAAAGATTCAACCAGCACAAGGACATGTCTTATATAGGATTGAAGTTATTAAAGATTCAACTAGCACAAGGACATGTCTTATATAGAAGTGAAGTTATTAAAGATTCAACCAGCACAAGGGCATGACTTATATAGAAATGAAGTTATTAACGATTCAACCAGCACAAGGACATGTCTTATATAGAAATGAAGTTATTAAAGATTCAACCAGCGCAAGGACATATCTTATATAGAAGTGAAGTTATTAAAGATTAAACTAGCACGAGGACATGTCTTATATAGAATTGAAGTTATTAAAGATTCAACCAGCACAAGGACATGTCTTATATAGAAATGAAGTTATTAAAGATTCAAACTGCAGAAGGACTTTATAGACTCCCTGTATAAGGGTCGTATTATATTTATTTATTCGTTTGTCCGCTACGAAGGCCTTATGGCCGTAGCGTAGGCCATTTTATTTTTTATCCCAGTAAGACACATTACGTACTTTTACCCCGCTGTGCATTCCTACGAATACATTCTCAGCACTAATAATTTAATCCTATTTTGGTAGTGACATTTATATCAAAGGTACATCGAGTGAAAATGTGTAACATTCATGATAGATGAGGCATTAGATGTAGATCTTAATAAAGTGAAGACAGCTGAAACAAATTCCGTTAAAAAAAAAAAACAACAACAACAACATTGCCACACTTAAGGAGTTATATGGCTAGGAATGTAAAGCCCATATTTTAAAACTGGAAAAATCGCGAAATGTAAAATTTACAGTTACTGAGATTACTTTTTTGTTGTTGCATACATTACTATTGTTCACACATCACGTATATCGCCTTGAAATTCTTGTATACTTTTCTCTTTCTGGTAGCACTGTGGCTCGCCAGACTCTGTCCCAAAGGTGTTAAACACAAGACCTTTATCTTCGTTTTCGTTATTACTATTTTCCCCAACGTTCTGTCTAACCCAGTTTTTCTTCCTTCTAATCACAAGAGCATCACTAACAGCCATGCTGGGGCAATGGTTAAAGAAGTTGTAGGGGCGCAGAAATACTCGGCATTGATTTGCTGTTGTGCTGATGCTGGGCACATCCTCGGCATGGGGGATGTGGTAGAGTCCTGAGGTCACCCACGCCACCAGGTCCGTATCCACGATAGTGTCATTGTCTTCCAGGTAGCGAGTGAAGTCCAGTACAGGATCGTAGGGGTCTCCCTGGGCGTAGATCGATGAACTGCTGTCTTCTACGTCTTTGTACTTAGTTACTGCCAGCTATGAAGACACCGTAGAGAAAAAGGAGAAAAAAAAGGAAACATTAATTACATGAATTTATCCAAGTAATAATAGGAATATGAAATTATATATCATTCCTGGAAATGGAAAAAGAACGCAGCTGACCTGGCAAGAAGGCACGAAGGAAGTCAATGGCAAAGTTTACAAAGAAAAAAAAAAAAAACAAGCTAAAGACAGACCACTAGGCAGAAGAAAATACAGAAAGAACGAAAATAGAAAATTACAACGCACAAACAGTGTGATAAGAAGTCATTTAATCAATCAATCAATCAATCAATATCATTTAGCTTCCCAATGAGCATATGCCATAAACAAACACACGCCAAGTCTTCCTTATCTCATGCCATCAGCTTAAGATATTTTCGTGTCTGCTTCATCCCTTGTCGTCATAGTTCTTTCCAGTTGGAAAATCTGGAGGTTCTCCTAGAAGACAGAAGGTTAGTCAGCAGCACACACTCCTTTCGGCTTTCTCTGTTTTATCATGCGTCTTCTTACCAGAGGACATTCTCCTGTCTTGGACGGGGTGAGTTTTATCTTCTTTAGCTGAACTGTCTATTCTGTTTATTGAAGTGTCTGTGGTTTTAAAATTTATAAGGATTAGGTAACCGGCCCCATGCCCAGTTCTCCTTAGCTGGCTTCACGAATTCCATGACAGGTCACAGTGTTACAATTCTTTGCTCCCCTTTCGGGCCGCCCCGGTAACACCTGGTTGATGCTTAATATTGGAACTGTCATTTTACAAGCAGTGTGTTTGAAACTTCACTACACTAGGTCTCAGCATTGTAAGGTGGCGGTGGCCGGTTCCTTTCCTCGCTACCTTCGCCTTTCCTAACTCACTCGCAGAGTCAAGTACCCACTAACAGCTGGGTTGACTGCAGCTTGACGCTACCAGGTTTCGAACCCGGTAGCTTTGTATTGAGATGCACCCCAGACCTGTGAGTTGTAAATAAATAAATGAAAAAAAAAGTGATAAGCACTCGCAAGAAAGAAAGCCAGAAGGAACGAGAACAAAGAAAGAAAGAACGAAAAAAAGAAAGAGAGAGAGAGAGAGAAAGAACGATAGAAAAAAAGGATAGAAAGAAAGAATGAAGGAAAGAAAGAAAGAAGGAAAGTTAAGAGATAAGACAAATGAAAGAAAGAACCTAAAAAAGAAAGAAATAGAGAGAGGACATGCGCCCTAATTTAACCGATGAATCTTGGTGTCTAGATTTAACAGGACGCGCCTCGCCAAAACTCATATTAAAAATTAAAAAAAAAACTTATTCGAGTTTATATGTATTATTCTCAGAAGTTTCTTTCTCTCTGTAATGTTCAAATACCTTGTAACCATGTTCACAGAGGATGGAAGAATATACGATGGCTCACTAACTGACTCCACAGCTCAATAACCTTGTCGTACGTTGATATCGGTGCAACTACAACAATAGTTGTCGCTAGGGATGGGATAGCGTATGGAATGTTATCAAGAAGGTCTCCAGAAATTGGCTCGTTAAGAAAAAAAAAAGAGAGACCTATTCGAGATAAAGACAGAAGAGAATGCGAATGCTTTCCACTGGATAGAGTTTTCTAGTAAATTATGGAACGTGTTCTATTTCCCCATGACCTTAGCTTCTGTCCTCAGATTCCGTAAAGAAAGAAAGAGCCCACAATCTCATCTAAATGTAGAATTTTACGTAAATGTAAATATTTAACACCAACAGCACGAGTGATACATTAACGAACTAGATAATGAAAATATTTACACATATAGGGTTAGTAGAGAAATAAAAGGTGATAATGGTGAAATACCATTCACACACACGAAGTTGTGAGTTCTATCTCACAGATAAGATATAAATAATGTAGTTAGTTAACTATGGGAATGAAACGATGTGAAGAGTGAAGTAATGAAGTGATATATTAAGTGTTACCACACTAATGTCCAATCTACACTATGTGTCTCTTAATGCTCCTCCACTGTATGATAATACACGGGTATGTATAGACTGTCCAATTTAGGTGGATGGTATATTGTGTGGGTTATCTCTAAGACGAGGACGTACTGATGAAAATTGATGTTGTAATGAGAACATTGACGATGCACAGTCTTTCAATATTAAGCAATATCTCTGTAGCGTTGACAACCCGTTGACTTGCCTTAGGAAAATGTCTGCTGTCTAATCTCTGAAAGGTACTGGCTAGACTGGAGATCTTCACGAAATGATCTTGGTATGTAGACTCATCTACTTGAGTATGTATTCTTGATTCATAAAATATGCTTTGGAGTGATGTCACGTGACCGATAATTTATTGTACCATTTCGTTCCATATGTTATTAACTTTTTTAATGTTCTGTTTTCCTAGACATTTTGTATTCTTATTTTCTTTCATTTTCACCTTCTCAAACCCCACCCGAGGTGTTTACGTTCAGGCTTTCAGTGGAAATCCCCCACTGGTCAGAAACGGTCAGCGCAGCGTAATGTTACCTAAACGCCCCTGTGGTCCGAACAGGGGAATTTCTCTGGTCGCTTTAAAACGTTTGATCACGAGCGGCTAGTACCCTTTGAGGCCTGGGTAACGAGTTTGATCTGTTTCAGGGGGAGATAACAATCGCTGTCAGTCTCTGGGTTTCTGCCCCTTAGAACGCATTAGTGACCATAATATTATGTCTATCGGGGGGAACTTTCTTGCGGTTGTTGACTTCTGATGTCTCTAGAATAACCTTTGTCTTACTCTCTTGATTACGCATTACGCCGATACCTCTGAAGAAATATGCAGGCCAGGTGTCCGGGGGGAGCGTCCTTTGTAATCTATAAGAGTAGACGGGTTTAATAAGCCAACACACTCGTGAAGATATTCCTGGCCCGAGATGGACGATCATGAGAATTAGGCAGACTTTAACAGAACTAAAATGTTAAGGCCTTTCTCTAGTCATTTTCGGGGTGAGTTGACATATCTTATAATATGATATATTCAATTAAGCCTATGCAGGCGCTTGCGGAGTATAACTATTTTTTATGACATTTAGCGTGATTTTGTTGTTGCTTGAGGTAAAGGGTGTCTCTTTTTGGTCTCAGTTTCAGGGGATACCGAATTGCTAGTCTAGTTTCCAGTCAGACGAAGAATGTCACCGTCTCTTCGTTCTAGACGGATTCTGAGGATATCTAGCCCCACGAGTGTCACAGCCATACCTGAAACAACAACCCTTTGTCAACGCCATTTCCCTCTCACGGGAGTTCAGCTCAAGCATTGTGAAATGAGCCAACGCAACAATCTGAAAACGTCTATTGCAGTAGTAGTTCCCTACTCGCCTATTGGATTACCAGTCAGGGCATTGCGGCTTACAAAATCTCAAAACAGCCCAGCATGTCTATAGCAGAATTCAATTCACCAGTCTCTGTATGCCTAAACGGGGCACTCAGCCAAGCCACAGTCAACCAGCCATTACCGGATTTAAAGCCAATTCTAGCGCCGGATAAGCACGCCTTGGGATCAGTTGTCCTCAAGTGACTTCGTCCCATGGCTTATTTCTGGATTATGTGGAACCTCGCACTTAGGAGCGGCCAGCCAAAGATATACAGAGTTCTAGCCCCACTCGCGCCAGTAGGGGGAGTCACCAACGATAGCGCCTATACAGTGATTTTATTCAGGTTAATTCCATCACCGATGGAGGATATATACGAAAAAACCACTTACTGGAGCTATTCCATTGGTCCCCAAAAGCGGACAGGCTGTCGCTAAGTTCATTCAGTTGGTCAGCAGGAGATAAACAGCGTCCCCCAGCCCACCTCGCGTCAGTAGGGGAGAGTCACCAACGTTTAGTACCAACAAGGACAGTTTTGTAGGCTTAGTCCCTCACGCAGGATCTACATGTAAGACACTGTCTGGACTATTTCATCTGGTCCCCGAAAGCAGAAGGACTGACACGCAGTTTATTCATTTTGGTAAACAGGAGGTAAATAGAGTATTCCAGCCCAACTCGCGCCAGTAGGGGAGAGTCACCAACGTTTAGTACCAACAAGGACAGTTTTGTAGGCTTAGTCCCTCACGAAGGATCTACATATAAGACACTGTCTGCACTATTTCATCTGGTCCCCGAAAACGGAAGGACTGCCACTCGATTATTTATCTCTCTGTGTTCTACAGGTTCATGTCGGTGGTCTGTGTGTGTGTTTGTTGGTGTATTTTGCGTATTTGATGACTATTGATGATTTTGATGACTATTGATGATTTCTGAGATTGCTGATGATTTTTTGATGTCATTTATGATGTTATGATGGGATGCATTATTTTCATGCTTGTCTTCATTTAATAAAGTTTACTCATTTTATTAATGCGCTATTCCCGACCCTTTTCATCCATATTTACATTTTTAGCTCTTTACTAGAATCTCTATGTATAATAAGAGAAAAGAGTGAGAGCAGGAGATGCTTAGACAGTAAAAGTGAGTTGAGGCTTGGAGAGAGAGATCATTTGAATAAATCTTCTTCCAGGTTGTCTCAAGTCCATCTCCTATTTACACCTTATCTAAAGTGTAATCTATAACTCTGTCAGTCCACTATCCCTTGTCGATTTCACTACTATTGTCCAATTCGACAAATACTCTACACTTTACTCAACCACGACAAATAATGGGGGCTCGCCGCGGAATTTGAACTACATCTGCAGCAATCGCAACAGATGAGGTTGCAGTCTGGTAGGAATCTCTCACAAGATTCTATCTTGATTCTTAGAGTTTAGTGTTCTGCAGATTATAGGAATTTCTTTCCCCTAGACATATCGAACTATTTCTTTTGGGTGGAAGTCGGAACAGCGTTTTTCTCCACAGCAATCATAAATATTAAGTTACATTTATTGTTCATGCTACACATGAGACAGCTGGTAAAGGTTGATGGTATCACTGCTGAGTTTTTGGTTGACAAATCTGACGACTATTGTTGTAAAAGTCAGGACAAATTTTTTTAAGGGTTAATATTTTTTTTCAGGAGTAGCTCTTTAATCTGAGATAAGAAGCTACAGATAGTCAGTTACTAGCTTGCATTTGTACCAAGGGAGGGTGTTCATTCGGTTGATAGTAACCAATCCTCTCAATAGCTAAGTACTGACAGAAGTTGGATACGATTTTGGGTATGATTATAGGATGTTCTAGGACATGTAATGAACGTCTATGGAAAAGATAAATTACTGTCATTGTGTCCGTATTCCTCGAACTTTAAAAGGGGGGGGGGGACCTGTCACGTGACCGATAATTTATTTTACCATTTCGTTCCATATGTTATTAACTTTTTTAATGTTCTGTTTTCCTAGACATTTTGTATTCTTATTTTCTTTCATTTTCACCTTCTCAAACCCTACCCGAGGTGTTTACGTTCAGGCTTTCAGTGGAAATCCCCCACTGGTCAGAAACGGTCAGCGCAGCGTAATGTTACCTAAACGCCCCTGTGGTCCGAACAGGGGAATTTCTCTGGTCGCTTTAAAACGTTTGATCACGAGCAGCTAGTACCCTTTGAGGCCTGGGTAACGAGTTTGATCTGTTTCAGGGGGAGATAACAATCGCGGTCAGTCTCTGGGTTTCTGCCCCTTAGAACGCATTAGTGACCATAATATTATGTCTATCGGGGGGAACTTTCTTGCGGTTGTTGACTTCTGATGTCTCTAGAATAACCTTTGTCTTACTCTCTTGATTACGCATTACGCCGATACCTCTGAAGAAATATGCAGGCCAGGTGTCCGGGGGGAGCGTCCTTTGTAATCTATAAGAGTAGACGGATTTAATAAGCCAACACACTCGTGAAGATATTCCTGGCCCGAGATGAACCATCATGAGAATTAGGCAGACTTTAACAGAACTAAAATGTTAAGGCCTTTCTCTAGTCATTTTCGGGGTGAGTTGACATATCTTATAATATGATATATTCATGTTACAGAGTTTTATATATATATCTGATAGGAATGTGAGGACTTCTCCCAGTAATTTACTTCAGTGATAGTGTTGTGCCGTATTCAGCCTTAATTAAGTGGTGTTTAAGCTGTTTTTGGTTTATCATGGGTTAAATGTTAGACTTATAATAACAGATACTAGGCAGAATCAGTCCACAGATGCTTATCATGGGTTAAGAATAGGCATTAACTGTCATTTCTGTAAGATAACGTCAGAGGTGGATTATTCACTTAAACACTGAATTATAGGAGATAGTCACTTATTCCTTTTTGATAGATATTTTTTAGTGGCAAGGGAGAATCATTTTATGCTTACTTGTGTGGCTAGGCACTAGTCTATAACTTTCACTGAAAGCAGTCACCAGGCATAGATATAATTATATCTTATGATTCAGCCACAACTGTATTATTATAGCAAGAACATTGCATTTTCTTTGTACTCATTTTGTGGAATATTAATATATTTCCCCAAAGGGACATACGATTTATTTGTGTAATGTCACATGCTGTAATCTGCTTATGTAAATTCATTTAATGTTGTAAGATGAATAACATAACCATTCAGCTGTATGTTTATTTTGGAGAAGAGGAGTAGATTTTGCTGTCAGAACATGTTACTGACAGGTACATGGATGTACAAAAGATATTAAGCCTATGCAGGCGCTTGCGGAGTATAACTATTTTTTATGACATTTAGCGTGATTTTGTTGTTGCTTGAGGTAAAGGGTGTCTCTTTTTGGTCTCAGTTTCAGGGGATACCGAATTGCTAGTCTAGTTTCCAGTCAGACGAAGAATGTCACCGTCTCTTCGTTCTAGACGGATTCTGAGGATATCTAGCCCCACGAGTGTCACAGCCATACGTGAAACAACAACCCTTTGTCAACGCCATTTCCCTCTCACGGGAGTTCAGCTCACGCATTGTGAAATGAGCCAACGCAACAATCTGAAAACGTCTATTGCAGTAGTAGTTCCCTACTCGCCTATTGGATTACCAGTCAGGGCATTGCGGCTTACTAAATCTCAAAACAGCCCAGCATGTCTATAGCAGAATTCAATTCACCAGTCTCTGTATGCCTAAACGGGGCACTCAGCCAAGCCACAGTCAACCAGCCATAACCGGATTTAAAGCCAATTCTAGCGCCGGATAAGCACGCCTTGGGATCAGTTGTCCTCAAGTGACTTCGTCCCATGGCTTATTTCTGGATTATGTGGAACCTCGCACTTAGGAGCGGCCAGCCAAAGATAGACAGAGTTCCAGCCCCACTCGCGCCAGTAGGGGGAGTCACCAACGATAGCGCCTATACAGTGATTTTATTCAGGTTAATTCCATCACCGATGGAGGATATATACGAAAAAAAACCACTTACTGGAGCTATTCCATTGGTCCCCGAAAGCGGACAGGCTGTCGCTAAGTTCATTCAGTTGGTCAGCAGGAGATAAACAGCGTCCCCCAGCCCACCTCGCGTCAGTAGGGGAGAGTCACCAACGTTTAGTACCAACAAGGACAGTTTTGTAGGCTTAGTCCCTCACGAAGGATCTACATATAAGACACTGTCTGGACTATTTCATCTGGTCCCCGAAAGCGGAAGGACTGACACGCAGTTTATTCATTTTGGTAAACAGGAGGTAAATAGAGTCTTCCAGCCCAACTCGCGCCAGTAGGGGAGAGTCACCAACGTTTAGTACCAACAAGGACAGTTTTGTAGGCTTAGTCCCTCACGAAGGATCTACATATAAGACACTGTCTGCACTATTTCATCTGGTCCCCGAAAACGGAAGGACTGCCACTCGATTATTTATCTCTCTGTGTTCTACAGGTTCATGTCGGTGGTCTGTGTGTGAGTTTGTTGGTGTATTTTGCGCATTTGATGACTATTGATGATTTTGATGACTATTGATGATTTCTGAGATTGCTGATGATTTTTTGATGTCATTTATGATGTTATGATGAGATGCATTATTTTCATGCTTGTCTTCATTTAATAAAGTTTACTCATTTTATTAATGCGCTATTCCGACCCTTTTCATCCATATTTACATTTTTAGCTCTTTACTAGAATCTCTATGTATGATAAGAGAAAAGAGTGAGAGCAGGAGATGCTTAGACAGTAAAAGTGAGTTGAGGCTTGGAGAGAGAGATCATTTGAATAAATCTTCTTCCAGGTTGTCTCAAGTCCATCTCCTATTTACACCTTATCTAAAGTGTAATCTATAACTCTGTCAGTCCACTATCCCTTGTCGATTTCACTACTATTGTCCAATTCGACAAATACTCTACACTTTACTCAACCACGACAAATAATGGGGGCTCGCCGCGGAATTTGAACTACATCTGCAGCAATCGCAACAGATGAGGTTGCAGTCTGGTAGGAATCTCTCACAAGATTCTATCTTGATTCTTAGAGTTTATTGTTCTGCAGATTATAGGAATTTCTTTCCCCTAGACATATCGAACTATTTCTTTTGGGTGGAAGTCGGAACAGCGTTTTTCTCCACAGCAATCATAAATATTAAGTTACATTTATTGTTCATGCTACACATGAGACAGCTGGTAAAGGTTGATGGTATCACTGCTGAGTTTTTGGTTGACAAATCTGACGACTATTGTTGTAAAAGTCAGGACACATTTTTTAAAGGGTTAATATTTTTTTCAGGAGTAGCTCTTTAATCTGAGATAAGAAGCTACAGGTAGTCAGTTACTAGCTTGCATTTGTACCAAGGGAGGGTGTTCATTCGGATGATAGTAACCAATCCTCTTAATAGCTAAGTACTGACAGAAGTTGGATACGATTTTGGGTATGATTATAGGATGTTCTAGGACATGTAATGAACGTCTATGGAAAAGATAAATTACTGTCATTTTGTCCGTATTCCTCGAACTTTAAAACGGGGGGGGGGGGGGGGGGGGGGGGGGGGGGGGGGGGGGGGGGGGGGGGTTGGGTTGGCACCTGTCACGTGACCGATAATTTATTTTACCATTTCGTTCCATATGTTATTAACTTTTTTAATGTTCTGTTTTCCTAGACATTTTGTATTCTTATTTTCTTTCATTTTCACCTTCTCAAACCCTACCCGAGGTGTTTACGTTCAGGTTTTCAGTGGAAATCCCCCACTGGTCAGAAACGGTCAGCGCAGCGTAATGTTACCTAAACGCCCCTGTGGTCCGAACAGGGGAATTTCTCTGGTCGCTTTAAAACGTTTGATCACGAGCGGCTAGTACCCTTTGAGGCCTGGGTAACAAGTTTGATCTGTTTCAGGGGGAGATAACAATCACGGTCAGTCTCTGGGTTTCTGCCCCTTAGAACGCATTAGTGACCATAATATTATGTCTATCGGGGGGAACGTTCTTGCGGTTGTCGACTTCTGATGTCTCTAGAATAACCTTTGTCTTACTCTCTTGATTACGCATTACGCCGATACCTCTGAAGAAATATGCAGGCCAGGTGTCCGGGGGGAGCGTCCTTTGTAATCTATAAGAGTAGACGGGTTTAATAAGCCAACACACTCGTGAAGATATTCCTGGCCCGAGATGGACCATCATGAGAATTAGGCAGACTTTAACAGAACTAAAATGTTAAGGCCTTTCTCTAGTCATTTTCGGGGTGAGTTGACATATCTTATAATATGATATATTCATGTTACAGAGTTATATATATATATATATATCTGATAGGAATGTGAGGACTTCTCCCAGTAATTTACTTCAGTGATAGTGTTGTGCCGTATTCAGCCTTAATTAAGTGGTGTTTAAGCTGTTTTTGGTTTATCATGGGTTAAATGTTAGACTTATAATAACAGATACTAGGCAGAATCAGTCCACAGATGCTTATCATGGGTTAAGAATAGGCATTAACTGTCATTTCTGTAAGATAACGTCAGAGGTGGATTATTCACTTAAACACTGAATTATAGGAGATAGTCACTTTTTCCTTTTTGATAGATATTTTTAGTGGCAAGGGAGAATCATTTTATGCTTACTTGTGTGGCTAGGCACTAGTCTATAACTTTCACTGAAAGCAGTCACCAGGCATAGATATAATTATATCTTATGATTCAGCCACAACTGTATTATTATAGCAAGAACATTGCATTTTCTTTGTACTCATTTTGTGGAATATTAATATATTTCCCCAAAGGGACATACGATTTATTTGTGTAATGTCACATGCTGTAATCTGCTTATGTAAACTCATTTAATGTTGTAAGAGACATTTAGCGTGATTTTGTTGTTGCTTGAGGTAAAGGGTGTCTCTTTTTGGTCTCAGTTTCAGGGGATACCGAATTGCTAGTCTAGTTTCCAGTCAGACGAAGAATGTCACCGTCTCTTCGTTCTAGAGGGATTCTGAGGATATCTAGCCTCACGAGTGTCACAGCCATTCCTGAAACAACAACCCTTTGTCAACGCCATTTCCCTCTCACTGGAGTTCAGCTCACGCATTGTGAAATGAGCCAACGCAACAATCTGAAAACGTCTATTGCAGTAGTAGTTCCCTACTCGCCTATTGGATTACCAGTCAAGGCATTGCGGCTTACAAAATCTCAAAACAGCCCAGCATGTCTGTAGCAGAATTCAATTCACCAGTCTCTGTATGCCTAAACGGGGCACTCAGCCAAGCCACAGTCAACCAGCCATAACCGGATTTAAAGCCAATTCTAGCGCCGGATAAGCACGCCTTGGGATCAGTTGTCCTCAAGTGACTTCGTCCTAGGCTTTTTTCTGGATTATGTGGAACCTCGCACTTAGGAGCGGCCAGCCAAAGATAGACAGAGTTGCAGTCCCACTCGCGCCAGTAGGGGGGAGACACCAACGATAGCGCCTATACAGTGATTTTATTCAGGTTAATTCCATCACCGATGGAGGATATATAAGAAAAAACCACTTACTGGAGCTATTCCATTGGTCCCCGAAAGCGGACAGGCTGTCGCTAAGTTCATTCAGTTGGTCAGCAGGAGATAAACAGCGTCCCCCAGCCCACTTCGCGCCAGTAGGGGAGAGTCACCAACGTTTATTACCAACAAGGACAGTTTTGTAGGCTTAGTCCCTCACGAAGGATCTACATGTAAGACACTGTCTGGACTATTTCATCTGGTCCCCGAAAGCGGAAGGACTGACACGCAGTTTATTCATTTTGGTAAACAGGAGGTAAATAGAGTATTCCAGCCCAACTCGCGCCAGTAGGGGAGAGTCACCAACGTTTAGTACCAACAAGGACAGTTTTGTAGGCTTAGTCCCTCACGAAGGATCTACATATAAGACACTGTCTGGACTATTTCATCTGGTCCCCGAAAACGGAAGGACTGCCACTCGATTATTTATCTCTCTGTGTTCTACAGGTTCATGTCGGTGGTCTGTGTGTGTGTTTGTTGGTGTATTTTCGTATTTGATGACTATTAATGATTTTGATGACTATTGATGATTATTGAGATTGCTGATGATTTTTTGATGTCATTTATGATGTTATGATGAGATGCATTATTTTCGTGCTTGTCTTCATTTAATAAACTTTACTCATTTTATTAATGCGCTATTCCCGACCCTTTTCATCCATATTTACATTTTTAGCTCTTTACTAGAATCTCTATGTATGATAAGAGAAAAGAGTGAGAGCAGGAGATGCTTAGACAGTAAAAGTGAGTTGAGGCTTGGAGAGAGAGATCATTTGAATAAATCTTCTTCCAGGTTGTCTCAAGTCCATCTCCTATTTACACCTTATCTAAAGTGTAATCTATAACTCTGTCAGTCCACTATCCCTTGTCGATTTCACTACTATTGTCCAATTCGACAAATACTCTACACTTTACTCAACCACGACAAGTGATTTGAACTTGCTAGCTGTATACGCGAATCATCTTGTAAATATGAAATCGTGATTCATAAAATATGCTTTTGAGTGAGTTGAACTTGCTATAATTATGAGAATCCGCTTGGGAGTTGACTTTCTCTTATAATAATCCTCACTACTGATCTCTCTGTTCTTAATTCTCTGGCAATGATTATGGATGACATGAGGCGATGATCTAACAATCTAGATGAAGGTGAAGTATGAACTATGAATTACCTCTTATCATCTCATCCTAGAGAAAAAAATCTTTTATTTAATTAATAATTTACGAGAAGAATTTTGAAAACTGTCCTCCGTACATTTAGCTATGATGCTAATTGCAAAAGTACATTTTAACTAAATTATTAATAGTTTTTACAAGATTTACTAACCTCCTTTTCCCTTCACAAACTCCTTAAGAACACTATAAACTTCACAGATATGAATTAATTATCCACACAATAATGAAGAAGTTTATTCAGGCTAAGATCTTGGGAAACATTTTCTGCACCACGATATTGGACACTACGTACTGATCTCTGGCGAAGTTCGCGGTACATTATATTTCTGGTCACCAATGTGTTCCGACATTGGATGTGTGACGTATAACACCGTATACAAATTAATCGCTAGGCCTCCATATTGTGGCTTTTGCATTTACGCCTTTCGTGCCCTGTCAGCGAATGTCACTGTCCAAAACTGGGTGGGCTTTTCGCAATCCGAGTTGCCTGTCCATTTGCAGGACAAACAGGTGTTAATGATTGGCCGGCTACTGCAAAAATCCCCCGCCTCCTCCTATCACAAAGTCTTCTGTCTATTGTTGCCACTGCGCGTGTCATTCTCGCGTGCGTGCTTTTTAATCTCTATTCATTATCAACTTTCTGCGTGTCACTCGTGTCCTTTGTTGTCCCTCTGCAGCGCCAGCGCCATTGTCCAGACTCCGATTTATTTGAACAAGGGATTAGACTCTCGCTATTGCCAAGCCGGCGTGTCCCGATTCGTGTTTATTTGAACAGTTAATTTAGGTATCAAAGAATTCGTTCTATAGCCATGTGGGTTTCTCAATATTTTGATGGGGCCAGGTGTGTTCCGCAAGATAACTCAAGGTTGGGGGACTAAATCAAAGGCGTGTATAGTTACACTTTAGATACAAGTCGTGATTAAGAAAGATTACTTTAACCACGATGAAAGAGCAAAATGTGGGAGAAAATAAATATGAAAGATGGAAAAGATAGAGAGTGATAAAAATAGACCTACTATACGACAAACCTACACCTCTATAGAGACAATGCTCTAGCTAAGTGTTGGCATATTCACACACATTTTTGTTGTCAGACACAGTAACTATTTAAAGTACTGAAGAGGAATGTACATTAACAGGAATGTCACAGTAAGAGAGATTGAATGTGTAAGAAACATTGCAAATATCTCTCTCTCTCTCTCTCTCTCTCTCTCTCTCTCTCTCTCTCTCTCTCTCTCTCTCTCTCCTCTCTCTCTCTCTCTCTCTCTCATCTCTATCTATCTATCTATTTAACTATCTATCTATCTATCTATCTATCTATCTATCTATCTATCTATCTATCTATCTATCTATCTATCTATCTATCTATCTATCTATCTATCTATCTATCTATCTATCTATCTATCTATCTATCTATCTATCTATCTATAGTCTTTTTTATTCTGTCTGTCCATCTATATATTATATATATATATATATATATATATATATATATATATATATATATATATATATATATATATATATATATATATATATATATATATATATTCTTCTTCTTCTTCTTTAATCCATAACCGCCAACCGTCAAAGCAGTCAGCGGCCATCACGCCTGGTGGCGTCTTGTAGGGCAGCAACAAATTGATTCCACTTTGCTCGGTCGGCGGCCATCCTTCGTACAGTGCCCCAACTGTGGTTCATTCTTTGCATCTCAGCTTCCACAGTTCTCCGCCAAGTTGTTTTTGGTCGGCCTCTCTTTCGCTTTCCCTCGGGGGTCCATAGCATAGCTGTTCTTGCGATGGTATCAGGGTCCCTTTTCAGGACATGGCCAACCAAACTCCAGCGTCTGCCAGCTATGATGGTGTGCATGTCCTCCTGGTTACTCCGAATAAGTAGTTCCTAATTGCTGATGGTGTTTGGCCAAAAGATTCGGAGTATATATATATATATATATATATATATATATATATATATATATATATATATATATATATATATATATATATATATATATATACAAACACAGACAGAATAAAAAAGTATAGATCTTGTTAGAATGCCCCAACTCATCTTAATAAATAAAATATAGTTAAAAAGCAGACCATCATACGACAGAAGCAATAACGACTTAAGCAACGGAAAAGTAACAAAAGTGATAGGATCATCTGGGAATCGAACTATTATAATTAAAATTCATAACGATTGTGTCGGTATAATAGGTAGCTCAACAGGGCTCCTTGTTCGTTCATTTCATACGGAGTCACTTATTAATACAGGAAGTGACGTCATGCCGATATGGTTTATTGGCAGACGTGAAACTAAAAAAGCAGAAGTGAGGGGATTGTCTGCTATTTGTCTTCTACCATTGTATGTCATGGCGAGTGGACGCATGTGTTTGAGCTCTTGAATTTCAGTGTACATCCCTGTGATATTCCATCACTAATACATCAAGATCTTCTGTGAGGTGTATCTAGTTATCTGCATTTACAGGGAGTATAGCTCAGTGTCGAGTGTGAATATATATTAAAAATGTTGAGAATGAAAAGGACAGCGTTCCAGACATGAACGGACTGTCTAGAGTTATATCGACGACTGCATATTATATGGCATTGTATATTGGCCTGAACTGTATTGAATGTGGAGCTGCGTTGCAGTCTTAATAAAAATGTATACGGTCCACTTCGTCCGTTGTGGCTCAAATAAGTATGATTAATGTTGGCCTGTTTCGGTGTCTGATACGTCTACTACCCTAGAAATGAACTTGGCCACATGAACCATCCTGTCACTACATATTAACATTAACATATAAAAGACACGTAACAGGAGAAAATGGAGACGCCAGGCCGGGATATGAACATATGATGTGAAATTGTTTATAAGTGTCTTCAAGTGATGTTTCAAAAATTCTTCAAGTCGGTGGACTACATTTTTTGCATGTGCAGAATATTTTTCAAGATGGCGGTGTTCGTCGCCTGCAGGCCGGAATTCTAAGTCTAACCCTGTTCACTACAAAGTATTTGAGTCGTCGTTCCCTGAGGCAGAGGCTGAAGCCAGGAGGATTTTTTGCATGATAGATCAGATAACTAGATTTATTGATTCATGCAGTGTGAGGCTTGAAGAATCTCATTTGACAGGGTTCTTTTTTTATATGTTCTATATATGTTGGTATCTACATGTTTGTGTGATAGGCGGGTTGGTTGGTGGGACCTATGAATTCACTATACCTCATTGACGGTCGTGAATTCGTAGGCGTTCTTTAGTTTTTGCATCCGATTCTTTCAACTTAAGGGGCCGGCGAACATAGCTGTGTGCTACTGCCTTGAGTGAATTAACCAGATTCATTATTTGTCTAGTTGTGAAGGTTCTGTAATTTTGTAAATTTGTATTTGTTGTCAAGTTAATTGTATTTTATTTGGTTTATTCTCCATTATTGTTTTTAAATTTGTTCATCTAATCTTGCTATCCCTCAGTTATTAGATGTATTATATGTTGTGAAATTGTGCTTTTATTGTCATAAGTTGGTAGAGCCAAATTTATTTTCATTTTTCTACAGTTCATACATTTGTGCCTTGGTTTATTCATTAGTATTTTTTTTTGGGTTGGCTCTTCCTACTATTATACTGTAATCTGGTTTGTATCTCTATTTTTTTTGCTCCTAAAATAACATCTATTATGTCATGCAGTTGATTGATATTGAGTGGTGAAATAATTGTTGCTTATACTGCTCACATATTAAATATATATATATTATTTGAATTATTATTGGACAATTTGGAGTCACAATAATAGTGAATTATGGCTACATTGAAGTATTTGATGAAGATTGGTAAAGAATGTGGTATGCTTTAAAAACATTTGCATTCACTGAGCACGCAAAGGAAGTGAAGAGGTTAGATGACATATCAGCCCTGGAATATCTCATTAAACGGGGCAAAGAATGGGGTAAACAGGGCAAAGCTCTTGATAAATTTGTCATGTTCCATGTAAAAGCAGATGAAGAAGAGAACAAATTGGGACAAGAAAAAAAGGAAGGAGATAAAAAAAAGGCAACCAATTTACTTCATGAAGAGGTGAGATTACAGAAGATACAGACCAATCCTGATGGTCCAGAATTGACAAGATTAGAATTGGAGCTTGCCAATTCCAAGGCATTACTAGAACTGGATAATATGCAACTTTATGATCTTAGTAATCGCCAGAAATAGAAGCTAGAGGATGCGGTAGGCTCGTTACAAAAATTACTTAACAAAGAAAAGAGTGTCAGTGGTGAACTTGATAAGCTTAATATAGCTTTAAAGATAGACTCTCATGCACAGGTGGCTCAGATTCAAGAACTTACATCTGAGGTTTCTCTTTTGAGGTTACAGGTTGATATGAAAGAAGTGACAGACCGGGCCATGAAATGTTCTTCGAGTCAGTTGGAGAGTAAAATGGCAACATTTGAACTTGAAAATCAAGAGCTCAGATGCCTTCCAAGTCAACAAGAAAATTTGACTCGTGATAAGGTGGCTATCTTTGAGACATTACTCATTGAGGAGAAGAGTAAAAATGCAAACCTCGAAGAGGTAAATAAGAGGCAGAGTGAAGAAATTTCACTCAAGGATTTGGAAATTGCTAAGTTAAGAAAAAGGATTGATGGTTTGCTGGATGTTGTGTTACACGAGAATATATTGTCACACATTAGTTATGAAGAACCTATTGTACAACATTCCAGTGGTACTAAATGTGATACAAACAGGTCAGCACGACCTGAAAAAGTCAAAATCTCATGTCGAGGCAGATACAACTTCCCTCGAAATCACTCTAATGCCAGTGTTTCCAGTCGAAACAATACTGCCTCCTCTGGGAGTGATTCATGGAGACATGCTCACAGTGCATCTGATATTAAAAAGACAGATGAAGTTGTCAGGGGTGACGCAAAATTTACTAATAAGAGTGTCGTGGAATATTCTAATCCACATATATAAATTATCAGGTAAATATGAAGCCTAACAAATACATTAAATAAAGAAAAGAAAAATGGTAAAAGAACAGTGCTGTCACAATGACTGTACTCGAAATCCCCCTTGTTTTCTGCTTCGTCTGCAAATTGTAACGCTTTCACGTTGATAGTAAAAGCCTACTGTATTATTACCCGCTTTCTTCAATGAAACGTGTACTGACCTTGAGATACGCAAGTTGATCAATGACCTAGATTTAATATTTCATTCATTCCATACACGGCGTAACTAAAAGACAGATAAAGCAGGAGAGAGAGAGGGGCGAATGAAGGCAGGAAGCATGCAATACTAAACACGCGTCGCGCGATACACAATTGCTGCCATCACGCGTGTAAGGCCACATGCACTAATTTTTTTTTCAGACGGACAGTGATAAAAACACTAACCTTCCCAGAGTTAGGTTTTAAAAAAACCTGGAAAACGCTTATTAGAAAAGATGACATTAGATGGGTTTACGTTTGAAAACATTACAGTACCCAGACAGCACATCTTCGAAACAGGAGGTAGAAGAAATTGCATATTTTGAACGCAGCCACTTAGCTCTTTTAAATTTGTATATTTGGGTTCCTTAGGGCTTGCTGACAAAGAATATGTAAAACGTTACGCAAATAGTCTAGGAATTACCAAATTATAACCAAAATAAAATAGTGGGGGTGCCTGACAGCATGAAATCATTTCTGCTCATAAAATTTTTTTTATAACGTGTTTGAAAAAACATTACGTTACAGAAATAGCCTACCATGTTAACTCCAAATTGATTGGAGCGCAACAAATGTAAGACTAAACACGATTGGTCGGGCTATAAATACTATCTTGTGTTGTCAGGGGGAACGTGAAAAGGAGTACTTTTTTGAAAAGATGTGTAGACATGGTTTCATTGGGTAGAGCTGCGAATATACTCGATTCAGAGCGTCTGTTCATTGCCACATCTTGTAATAAACCTACTAAGAAGCAGTGCGTTGAGCACCAGTGTATATTTTTTTATAAAATAAAGCCTGGGACATCGGCAGATCGGAGTTGTGCTATATTCATTGCCAGTCAACGAAACTGTTTATTATTCCATGAATTGTGGTAAGCTTGAAATATTCAATATCTTTTAATGAAAATTGAATGTAAATTGATAATTTATGTCTGTATATATGTGTAGTTCAGTAGCAAACATGATGTAAAGCCTATAATGCTCCAGCCTGAACAGAAGGTGTCGGAGGAAAGTAAAACTGCATGGAATGGCCAAACAGTACACTGATACCTAGATGATTGATTAGAAAGAAATAATGCTGGAATTGCAGAGGCGTAGTAACCATTAGGGAGGGAAATACTGGTATAAAGTATTTCAGATGAAGCTGACAGTTGGCCTAACGCTCTGAACTCAATGTTTGTGATGTATTGTGCTCAGTGTAGAAAGAGAGTATAAATTAGTTATGACGTAGAAGGTACATCCTTCTTGTTTCAGGGACCGTGGTCTTAAAGTTATTGAGCAGCACCTGGTCAGAGCTTTGCTGAAGCCAGAGGTGGACAGCATACTCCTTGGTCCATATAGAAACCAGTGGGGTGGCTCCAGAACTCATTAAAGTAATCGAGCAGAGGAGCCTTTTTCTGCAGTCATCACGAAAGATAAGAGAGTGTGGCCATGGAGCTCAACATTATGTACCCCCATCTTAAAATGACAGTGTAAAATACAATTAAGAGGGGAATTTAATTGTTTTAATATCAGGAACTGAGAACATCTCCAATACTAGTTCCAATAAAGACAAACTATTGAAGTCATGATGACAAATACCAACAGAGCTTGAACAAAACAAAACCAGTATTACCTCAGATTACCACTACACAACTGACACACATAGGATACTATTAATAATATATGTCATTACAAGATTCATATTGATAAATTCTGTACATATAACTTGTAATTAAAATTGATTGTGATTCCTGGTTCCCTTTGTATTTGAATCAGGACACATATATATTCATGACAGCACTGAATACATATTGTTATTTGAAAAGTTATCAGTGACTCCTTTAAGATATCCTCGTAGAGTGTTTTATGTATGTGAGTGTCACAGTGTTGTCAAGTGTGGTGGAATAAATTAAATTGTTTATCTGTCTGTTGTTGTTATGACTTACACTTCATCATACACATACCCTAGACATATAACGTAGTCATCACACTATTCCAGAATAATTCTGACTGAGGTATACATATGTGGCAGCAAGTAAGGTTATCTATAATACACTACTCTTATTAGATATAGATACCTTCACAGCTGATCTCAGTCAGTACACTAAGTCCCCTATAAATATTTATAACATCCCACTTCACCACATATATTGGGGTCTCGCTCTCGGGGATTTTGAATCCTTCCCTATTACAAATATTGGGAGTAATTCACTTTAGGGAATAATAAGAATTAAAAGGTATCCTTGGGTGGAATTAAATAAGGTTGAGCTCTCGGTGCCTGTGTTGTCCATTAGATATATATTTAGAGATTGAATTGTTAGTTAGACATTGTATAAACTTACCTGATAGACAATGGCGGACCTAGCCAAATTTCGATCTGCTGCTGTTCAGACTGCAAAAGAGTTAGGATTAGATGGGCAAGTTATGGTTGCCTATGTCACTACTGAATGTGACAAATTTATTGAACGCGAAGAAAGAAGGTTTGAAGCCGAAAGAAAGTTAGAGGCTGAAAGGGAAATTAAGAAGTTACAATTTGAGGCTAAGGCTGAGACTAAGAGGTTGCAGATTGAGGCTGACAAAGAGGCTAAGAAATTGGAAGCAGAAGAAAGAAGATTGACTGCAGAAAGGGAAGCAGAAGAAAGAAGATTGACTGCAGAAAGGGAAGAGAAGAAATTAGCTGCAGAAAGGGAAGCAGAAGATAAAAGATTACAAAGGGAACATGAGTTACGACTAAGGGAGTTTGAGTTTCAGGGCCATGCTCCTGAAAATGGTGCCAGTCCCTTTGCCTCTGATGCCACTGCTAGCCAAGGAGCCTCAACCTCAGCTATGAATTTTCATTTAGATCATTTTGTTGAGAAAGACGATGATATAGAGAGCTATCTAAATAGGTACGAACTACTAGCTACCATGTATGGGTTAGAGAGAGAAAGGTGGAGCTTAAAGTTATCTCAGGGACTTCGTGGGGCAGCTTATGAAGTTTTTGCAAAAATGAGCAGAGGTGATCAGGGAAATTATGACATGCTAAAGCAGGCTCTTTTGTTAAGATATGAAAAGAATGCAGAATTTTATAGGAAAAAATTTAGGAATGCTAAACTACTGTCAGGTGAAACCTATCACCAGTTCTCTGCACGAATAGAGACATACTTGGAGAAATGGACTTCTCTGGGGAAAACCCAAGATCTTAAGGAAATGGTCCTTATAGAGCAATTAAGAGAGTCCATGGCTCCAGACCTGAGAAAGTTTCTCATGGAACAAGGTGCAGAGAGGCTGGGTGAGTTGCTAAATGTTGCTGAAAGGTATCAAGCAGCTCAAGCAGAGGTAACAGGTAATAAAAAGAAACAAGTGGATAACTTTAGGGCACCACAGAACTTTAATAAATTTGATCCTAGGGATCAAAACAAAGGTAAGCACCAGTTTGATAGGCCACGGTATGAAAATAAAAATAAAACCCCACAATTCGATGAAAGGAAATATGATGAAAGAAAATCTTTCAACCAAGGAAAAAGGTGGTGTAAAAATTGTAAGATGAACAATCATGACACTGACCATTGTAGAAGGAAACCTCCTCATTGTGCTGCTATGACATCGGGGAAAAAGGAAAAGAAGGTCAAACCTGAAGAACTACAGGAACCATACCACCCCCCAGTGTGTGAAGATGTCATCTGTAATGGTGTCACTATAAGGTGTTTATATGATACCGGTTTAGATTACGATTCCGTTGTGAGTTCTCACATGGTGCAGGCCGATCAATACACCACAGAAACAGTGGAGATTCAAACTGCAACCAAGGATGTAGCTACCATGACACTTCCCGTCGCCCGAATAAATGTGAAAACGCGATATGTGGAAGGAATCATAAAAGCAGCAGTGATAAATGAGCCAATCTACCCTCTGATATTGGGGTGTAGATATGTCTTCTTGGGGAATCCCAAGAGACCTGTGATATTGGCAACAGTGCAGACCAGATCACAGTCTAAAAAGGAGGAGGATAATCCAATAAATACTCACCCAGATGAGATGAGGAAGGCACAGGCTGAGGACAAAACACTCAAGCCATGTTTCAAGAAGTTGCCCAAATCTCATACACCTCCAGGCAAGGGAGAGTTTTATATGAAGAACAAACTGATATATAGGAAGGCTGGATCTGAATCCAATGGTCACGGACAGCTGGTCCTTCCCACTTCATATAGGACTAAAGTGTTGGAACTAGGGCATGCGATTCCCTTCAGTGGTCATATGGGAATCAGCGCAACAGGACAGCGAATAGCTTGTCACTATTTCTGGCCAGGAATAACTGAAGATATCAAACGATATGTAAAATCCTGTCCAGAGTGCCAACGAGTAGCACCTAAACATTGGACTGCACCAGCAACTCTGGGGGAAATGCCCATAGTGGGAACACCCTTTGAGAGAGTTGCCGTGGATCTTGTGGGACCTCTCACCCGAACCAAGAGAAGGAACAGCTACATTCTGACTCTGGTGGACACTTGTTCTATGTGGGGAGAGGCAGTAGCCCTGTCATCGATTGATTCTAAACATGTGGCAGAGGCATTGCTCACAATTTTCACAAGGTTAGGCTTTCCCAATCAAATCTTGACTGATAATGGCTCTCAGTTCAAGGGGAAACTAACTGAAGAAGTTTTCAGGATCTTCCAGGCCAAACACTTCCATTGTAGTGTGTATCATCCCCAAGGGAACGGCCAAGTGGAAAGATTTAACGGCACGTTGATGTCGATTCTGAGAAAGTTGGCACACGAAAAACCAGATACATGGGACCAGTACCTGCACGCCACCCTCTTTGCTTATAGGGAGGTACCCCATAGTTCAACCGGTATGGCCCCGGCAACATTATTGTTTGGAAGGCCAATAAAAGGTCCACTCGAAGCTTTGTTAAGAACGTGGACTGATGAAAAGGCAGAGGAAAACATTACATCTTCATACCAATATGTGAATGAGCTGACCACTCGTTTAAAAACTGGCTGGAAACTTGCCAATGAAAATTTGAAACAAGCCAGGAAGAAACATGCTGCCTATTATAACAGGAAGGCGAAAGACAGATATTTGGCTGTGGGAGAGAAGGTACTGCTTCTTCTCCCCGGGAGTCAGAATAAGTTACAAATTGGATGGCAGGGTCCATATACAGTTTTAGAGAAGGTGTCTAGAACAAATTATAAGATAGATAAGAAGGGGAAAGAAAAAATCTATCATGTGAATCTCCTGAAGAAATATTTGGAAAGAGAACATCAGGAAGAGACACACTTGTTGACCTTGTCCATCGCCATGGAGATGAAAAAGGAACCACTTTCATCATTTGAATATCCATTACACCCCTGTGAGACAGCAGCACAGGTGAAAATCAGTACACATTTAACGAAAACTCAGAAAGAGAGAGTGCAACAGGTTCTAAATAATCATGCAGAGGTGTTAACAGACCGACCAGGGCATACAAACCTATTGGAATATGATATGAAACTGATAGACCCCACACCTGTCTGTATGAAACCATATTCGATTCCGTTTGCTAAGGAGAAAGCTTTGAAGGAAGAGATAGACTATCTGTTGAAGGAAGGAATTATTTCGCACAGTGAATCTTCGTATAGTTCCGGTGTTGTACTCTTAAGGAAGCCCTCTGGAGAACATAGACTCTGTATAGATTACAGGAGACTGAATGCTATTACAGAAGCACAGGTGGATCCATTGCCGGATACAAATCAGCTGTTTGCCAGACTAAATAAAGCTAAATATTTCTCAAAAGTGGATCTGAGTAAAGGATACTATCAGATTCCAGTAAAGCCTGAGGTTAGACCATACCTAGCTTTTAGTACCTCAGAAGGACACTATGAGTTTAATAGATTGCCATTTGGATTGAAGAATGCGCCTAGTGTCTTCTCTAGAATGATGAGAAAATTATTGGACCCTCTGAATAATCCATATATAACAAATTTCATGGATGATATCCTTATAGCAACAGAAACATTTGAGGAACACATTGACTCTCTGAATATGCTGTTTAATCGACTTAGGGAAGCAAATTTAACAGCCCGACCAACCAAATGTTGCGTTGGATGTAAAGAATTGGAATTTTTGGGACACACAGTTTATCAGGGAAACATGACCCCTGACCCAAAGAATTTAGAGAAACTAAAGAAAGCCCCGAGACCACAAACCAAGAAGGACGTGAGATCCTTTGTCTCATTATGTGGTTTCTACCAGAAGTATATCAAAAACTTTAATTCCATATGTGCACCGTTAACTGATTTGACACGTAAAGGACATCCAGATCGCATTACATGGACACCACAATGTGAAATGGCTTACCAAGAATTGAAGGAAAAGCTCACAAGTAAACCTATTTTGAAATTACCTGACTTAAGTCAAGAATTCATAGTAAGGACGGATGCCAGTAATATTGGGTTAGGTGCAACTCTACTACAGAAATCAGATGCATTGGATGGGGAATTAAGCCCAGTGGCATATGCTAGCAGAAAGTTGAATAAAGCTGAAATCAACTACTCAACTAGCGAAAAAGAATGTCTTGCAGTAATATGGGCAATAAAGAAATTCAATATTTATCTGTATGGGAAGGCATTTAAGTTGCAAACGGATCACAAACCTTTATCGTTTCTAGCACAGGCTAGCATGAGAACTCTAGGTTACTCCGATGGTCCTTACTTTTGGCTCCATATAATTTTAGCATTGAGTATATATCTGGAAAAACAAATTTGGGAGCGGATTTTTTAAGCCGCCATCCGTGTGATGAGAATCACCCTAAACCCCAGAAATAATAATAAATTTCTCTATGTGTATATAGAATAAAGGACTGACATATAATGTCTGTTTTAAGAGGGGAGATGTCGTGGAATATTCTAATCCACATATATAAATTATCAGGTAAATATGAAGCCTAACAAATACATTAAATAAAGAAAAGAAAAATGGTAAAAGAACAGTGCTGTCACAATGACTGTACTCGAAATCCCCCTTGTTTTCTGCTTCGTCTGCAAATTGTAACGCTTTCACGTTGATAGTAAAAGCCTACTGTATTATTACCCGCTTTCTTCAATGAAACGTGTACTGACCTTGAGATACGCAAGTTGATCAATGACCTAGATTTAATATTTCATTCATTCCATACACGGCGTAACTAAAAGACAGATAAAGCAGGAGAGAGAGAGGGGCGAATGAAGGCAGGAAGCATGCAATACTAAACACGCGTCGCGCGATACACAATTGCTGCCATCACGCGTGTAAGGCCACATGCACTAATTTTTTTTTCAGACGGACAGTGATAAAAACACTAACCTTCCCAGAGTTAGGTTTTAAAAAAAACCTGGAAAACGCTTATTAGAAAAGATGACATTAGATGGGTTTACGTTTGAAAACATTACAGTACCCAGACAGCACATCTTCGAAACAGGAGGTAGAAGAAATTGCATATTTTGAACGCAGCCACTTAGCTCTTTTAAATTTGTATATTTGGGTTCCTTAGGGCTTGCTGACAAAGAATATGTAAAACGTTACGCAAATAGTCTAGGAATTACCAAATTATAACCAAAATAAAATAGTGGGGGTGCCTGACAGCATGAAATCATTTCTGCTCATAAAATTTTTTTATAACGTGTTTGAAAAAACATTACGTTACAGAAATAGCCTACCATGTTAACTCCAAATTGATTGGAGCGCAACAAATGTAAGACTAAACACGATTGGTCGGGCTATAAATACTATCTTGTGTTGTCAGGGGGAACCTGAAAAGGATTACTTTTTTGAAAAGATGTGTAGACATGGTTTCATTGGGTAGAGCTACGAATATACTCGATTCAGAGCGTCTGTTCATTGCCACATCTTGTAATAAACCTACTAAGAAGCAGTGCGTTGAGCACCAGTGTATATTTTTTATAAAATAAAGCCTGGGACATCGGCAGATCGGAGTTGTGCTATATTCATTGCCAGTCAACGAAACTGTTTATTATTCCATGAATTGTGGTAAGCTTGAAATATTCAATATCTTTTAATGAAAATTGAATGTAAATTGATAATTTATGTCTGTATATATGTGTAGTTCAGTAGCAAACATGATGTAAAGCCTATAATGCTCCAGCCTGAACAGAAGGTGTCGGAGGAAAGTAAAACTGCATGGAATGGCCGAACAGTACACTGACACCTAGATGATTGATTAGAAAGAAATAATGCTGGAATTGCAGAGGCGTAGTAACCATTAGGGAGGGAAATACTGGTATAAAGTATTTCAGATGAAGCTGACAGTTGGCCTAACGCTCTGAACTCAATGTTTGTGATGTATTGTGATCAGTGTAGAAAGAGAGTATAAATTAGTTATGACGTAGAAGGTACATCCTTCTTGTTTCAGGGACCGTGGTCTTAAAGTTATTGAGCAGCACCTGGTCAGAGCTTTGCTGAAGCCAGAGGTGGACAGCATACTCCTTGGTCCATATAGCAACCAGTGGGGTGGCTCCAGAACTCATTAAAGTAATCGAGCAGAGGAGCCTTTTTTCTGCAGTCATCACGAAAGATAAGAGAGTGTGGCCATGGAGCTCAACATTATGTACCCCCATCTTAAAATGACAGTGTAAAATACAATTAAGAGGGGAATTTAATTGTTTTAATATCAGGAACTGAGAACATCTCCAATACTAGTTCCAATAAAGACAAACTATTGAAGTCATGATGACAAATACCAACAGAGCTTGAACAAAACAAAACCAGTATTACCTCAGATTACCACTACACAACTGACACACATAGGATACTATTAATAATATATGTCATTACAAGATTCATATTGATAAATTCTGTACATATAACTTGTAATTAAAATTGATTGTGATTCCTAGTTCCCTTTGTATTTGAATCAGGACACATATATATTCATGACAGCACTGAATACATATTGTTATTTGAAAAGTTATCAGTGACTCCTTTAAGATATCCTCGTAGAGTGTTTTATGTATGTGAGTGTCACAGTGTTGTCAAGTGTGGTGGAATAAATTAAATTGTTTATCTGTCTGTTGTTGTTATGACTTACACTTCATCATACACATACCCTAGACATATAACGTAGTCATCACACTATTCCAGAATAATTCTGACTGAGGTATACATATGTGGCAGCAAGTAAGGTTATCTATAATACACTACTCTTATTAGATATAGATACCTTCACAGCTGATCTCAGTCAGTACACTAAGTCCCCTATAAATATTTATAACATCCCACTTCACCACAAAGAGTCATATTGGTACACGTAAGGTTGATGATAATGATAGTACAAACTTACCTGGTCAAACTAATACCATTACATCTGAAAAAAATGTTTAACAGTACATTATAAGCTGTCGTCTATGACATGCTCCAAACCTACAGGCTTGAGTGGAATAGGCATCATACTCAGTTCAATCAGTATGATACACCATATAATAAAGATACGACATCAACGAGTAGGATAAATGACCATGTTTCTCATTTGACTAAGGGTGCTTACCACCCCTGCTCACAGTTTCGTGAAAATAGGATGCCTTATGGTGGTAATAGTGCATACTCACGCACCGTTCTAGTGCGAAATCTGCCACCCGGCACTACATGGCACGCCCTGGGTGAATTTTTTCAGTTCACTGCTGACGTGAATTTGTACGTCTTTTGCCTATCAACAGTTTAAATGATAGGGAGACAATTATTTATTTTTACTCCAATGTGGATGCACGCATGGTCGTCGATCTTGACAACGGTGCTTACTTTCGAGACCATTGTCTTGATTTACAATTGATACATGATTCGGCACCACACAGATTTTAATGCGTTCTTGTGCACATTTTTCTTCTATCATCCTATTTATTTCAGATATTGACTATCTCACCCGCTGGTTTTTTATGGTGTTGGATTGTGTATACTTCACTCATTTTGCAACTTCTTTTTCTTGGAATTATTTCAGTTTATATTTCAGGTATTTCCTGGAGAACAAGTTCAGAGGCTTCATGTACTAATTATTTTCACAGGTTCGCAGTCTTTTAGGTCTTGTAGGATTCTATAGGAAATTCTTATCTAACGTTTCAGAAATTACTTCAGTTCTGTCTTCGTTATTAAGAAAGAACTCTCCAAATAAGATTGTTTGGTCACATTCATGTGATGTATCATTAAATTCACTTAAGGCATATTTTTCAAAATCACCAATTACACTGGCTAACAAAAAAAAATTTTTTTTTTTTTCTCTAACATTTCTATGTTTTTCTGGTCAATTTTAATGCGCTGTTTTTAAATCTGCAAACCGTTTTTCTCCATCAGGTCGGGATCTCTAGAAATACGCAATTGAAGTTTTTTAACAATGCATACAGTATTACAACATCATTCGTACAAGAAGTATAACAGTTATGTAGGCTTGAATTTCTTTGCAGTCGACTTTCGTCGGTGAATGGCATGTGGTACATCGCGATGAAGCATCCAACAATAATCGGCAAGCATGGTCACACTCCACCGTCCTTGATAATGGACTCCATTACGGCAATATCTTGATGGAATCGTTCTCCATGTTCATCGCTGACTTCGCCAAGGTTGTCAGGGAAAAAGTCAAGATGCGAATAGAGCAAATGGATTTTGAGGGACATGTTACAGCCCATAATTCTGTATGCATCTATGCACTGCTTAACAATATGCACATAGTCGATAGATTTGTGATTTCCCAGAAAGTTATCGACGATCGATTTGAATGCCATCCATGCGCGAAGTTCAGTACCATGTAACAGGTTCTCGAATTGTTTGTCTGCAATAACATTCCTAATCTGAGGTCCTACAAAGATACCTTCCTTTATCTTTGCATCGCTAACTTGCGGAAACTTTTCTCGAAGATAAGTGAAAGCTTTGCTCGTTTTATCTAACGCGATTACGAAATTCTTCATGAGCCCCAACTTTATATGTAATGGTGGTAAAATGATGCTGTCTTTGTTAACTAATGGCTCATGTATTACATTGTTATGCCCGAGCTGCATACGATCCCTGATAGGCCACACCTTTCTTGCATAATGTTCCTGACTGTTGCGGCTGTCCCATTCACATAGGAAGCAACAAAATTTAGTATACCCAGTCTGCATGCCCGTGAGAATTGCAATGACCTTTAGGTCTCCACAAATCCGCCATTGGTAGTCATTGTACTTTATTTTTGCCACAAGTATAGCCATATTGTCATAAGTTTCTTTCATAAGAACAGAGTAGGTGACTGGAATTGATGAAAATAAATTTCCGTTATGCAATAACACGGCTTTTAGACTAGTCTTGGAAGAGTCGATGAAAAGTCGCCATTCGTTGACTATGTGCTCATGACCGAGGTGCACCATTAGACCGTTTACATCTTTGCAATAGCAAATGTCATCATCCATCTCAAAGTATTGAACAAGTTCTCTGTGTCTATGACGAAATTTAGATATCGGAGTATTGGGCGCTAAATGATTCCATTCTTTGAGTCGCGAACCGTGTAATTCCGCTTGTCCTTTGGTAAGAGCGAGATCACGTATTAGATCTGAAAGTTCTGAATGGTTAATTATATGAACACCATCATTCACCGGTATATAATCCGAGTCAGAATTAGTTTCTAAAGCAGGTAAACTATCACTTTCTGATGGTTCATTCACGTCCAACCGATATTGTTCTGGTGGAACTGGGATCGGACACGTGATTGGATCATGAGGCACTGGTTTCGAAACCGATTCAATATTTGGATAAACCACAGACTTTCTAGTTTTAAAAGTGAAACCATGGATATTTGTCAATCAGAAGTAACAATCAGTAGCGTTGATTTGTCGGTTCATGCCATATTACTGGCACTCCAAAAGGCATCGACGTATGCTTCGGCGATTTTCGTAACCAACATGCCAATGTATTTGCACAAGTCGAAAAAACTGCATTTGGCTACCAAGATGTATTCGCATCATCAACTTTCGAATCGAAATAAAGTTCATATGCTTTCTTTAGTAATGGTGTAAAGTTTTTCTGGTGAACACGATCGGTAAATTATCCGCACACGTAACAGAACAGATCAGCCGAATTTCTAAAAGCCATATTTCGCTCAGAATTATTTCAAAATACAGTAACTATTTGAAAAATAGCGTAATATATGTCATGCATCTTTTAGCAGTATAAAAAGTAGAATTATTTTGCATTTTATTAATTTTTAATAAGTTATATAGCAAAAATGAAACGGAGCAAATAACGGTTTCCCAAAAATATATTTATTCACAAATATCTTAAGAACCCGATGTGATAGAGATAAACGGATTTCAAATTTGAAATCAGCGCAAGAAACTGACCTAAGAACACTTACTCTTATATAAGAAAGAAAAATGTTGTTTGTCAGTGTTATAAGATTCCCTGATACTCGATTTCCTTTTACCCTTAGAGTCGATGCCTCTGGTTCGGGAATCGGCGGTACACTTATGCAGGAATTCGATGATTGTCTACATCCAATTCTGTATGTCAGTCGTAAATTGACACCCACTGAGAAAAAATACCCCATCGTAGAGCGAGAGTTGCTCGCTGTGGTATATTGTTTTTCAAAACTGCAGCGCAACCTCATTGGTGCAAAGTTTGTCTTAGAGACAGATCAGAGGGCCTTGTCCTATCTGAAAACGGCAAAGTTTCGTAATGAAAGAGCTGCCAGAGCATCACTTGCGCTCCAACCCTACGAATATGACATTCGTGCCATCAAGGGCAGTCAAAACATGGTCGCGGATGTGTTATCACGTTGCGTGAAAGACTCACTGTCAACTAACAACACGGCAAATGCAAATACCTTGTGAGGTTACAGCAAACCTATTAACTGACTTCTTCACGTGTTGACCAATGGAACATTGCATTATAAATGAACGTATTTTGCTGACAATGCTGATGCTGACAGGAGTTTACAGATTTATTGCTGCTGGGCAAAGATAAAATATACAAAGACTCTGTGATGAATACCAACGCTGAGAACTATCGTGATTTTTTTTATCGGAAATTGAAGGAAATCGCTCAGTGACTCTTTTGACAGTACTTACAGGTATTGATCGGTTCACTCCACACCTGATGATAATGAATGCTGATATCGCCAATTTCAAGTTGTACCTCATTTTACTCAGCGCATTACATTGATGTCTTGAACCTTCTTAACAGTTTACATACTCGGTTTATGTGCAAAACACACACATTCATTGATGATCAAAGAATGATGTGACATTTGGATATTTTGAATGCTAAATCTTGATTTATTCTATTATTGGAACTGCGTCTAAAGATTAAGGGACTTAACTCAAGGATGCTTCGCATGGTCAAAGGGACATTACTAGAAAAATCCGATCGTGCCTTTTGTATTCTCTATCCGGTTGGACATTGAACATTGTTACTTAACGTGAACTTATAAAGGAACATATGATAATATAGCAGAGAATCATGGACATGAACTTTGTGCTTGTTTATAAATATTTTCGCTGGACTTAAGTTGTTTATTATTCCACTAGTGTGTATAATACTATAACACTATGACTTTAGATACAGTGCTTTAGTTAGCTGTTAATTAGTTTTAATTCGCGGGATAAGATTCGGTCTTTGACACAAGGCATTAATACACTCACACTAATTATTGAGTGAACATTTTGAGAGTTCTCAATACTATTGTCAATTCGTACCATACATCAGCGTATTCTTACCTGATTGGTCACACAACTTCATTAGGTGCAAGATAACATTATTTTTTTTATTGACACCACAATACACTTTTTCTGACAAGTACTTAAGATGTACACATGACTTTAATCTTTTAGCGTACGATGTTGCATTCATTCACTTTACTAATATGATTGTCTGCCTCATTTCATCTACGAGTATTTACGCTGTTACATATTTGTTTATTCTTTAATGCTTTGCATTATTGCTGTTGATCAATAAGTTAATTAATTGATAACTGATACTCGACTTGACTGATAGGCGTTATTGGACGGTATGAGGTATGTGAGTACATGTATTGCTACCATCATTTTTTAATATGTTGGGTACTATTATTTATGGCAACCTCACATTGCTGTTAAAAAGGAATTTGTTCGAAGTAGACATTGGCTTTGGTATTAACCATGAACCACACTTTTAGTGTTAAATTGCCTACCCTATGGGAAACCTGGGTGCTATGCTAGTTCCTACTTACGGTGAAATTTGATGTTACCATATCCATTATTTTTGCGGGGGGGGGGGGGGGTAATGTTATGATTAAAATTCATAACGAGTGTGTCGGTATAATAGGTAGCTCAACAGGGCTCCTTGTTTGTTTATTTTATACGGAGTCACTTATTAATACAGGAAGTGACGTCATGCCGATATGGTTTATTGGCAGACGTGAAACTAAAAAAGCAGAAGTGAGGGGATTGTCTGCTATTTGTCTTCTACCATTGTGTGTCATGGCGAGTGGACGCATGTGTTTGAGCTCCTGAATTTCAGTGTATATCCCTGTGATATTCCATCACTAATACATCAAGATCTTCTGTGAGATGTATCTAGTTATCTGCATTTACAGGGAGTATAGCTTCTCAGTGTCGAGTGTGAATATATATTAAAAATGTTGAGAATGAAAAGGACAGCGTTCCAGACATGAACGGACTGTCTAGAGTTATATCGACGACTGCATATTTTATATGCCATTGTATATTGGCCTGAACTGTATTGAATGTGGAGCTGCGTTGCAGTCTTAATAAAAAATGTATACGGTCCACTTCGTCCGTTGTGGCTCAAATAAGTATGATTGATGTTGGCCTGTTTCGGTGTCTGATAGGTCTACTACCCTAGAAGTGAACTTGGCCACAGGAACCATCCTGTCACTACATATTAACATATAAAAGACACGTAACACGAACCAAGAAGCATCCGAACTGCGCCGTCGCCTCGCTGACAAAATGAATCGTGAAAGGACACACAACCAACACGACACTTTCTGTTCTTTCATGTTTAACTCTCGCACTAAGGCGATGGCACGGTTCGGACGGTCGCTGGTTCGATTCCCCATTGATCCAATCACATCTGCTACTTTTCTGCTGTCTAGTGTGCCTTTTCTTTCTGTCTTACAAATGCGTGTTATTTAACTTTATTTGTTTCATTTATTTATTACTCACAGGCCTCGGGTTTTCTTCATTACTTACTTACGTTTTCACCCAAATAACCTGCTTCCAACATCAAAAGGTTTGGCTAAAAAGCAGAGGACGCCCTAGACCAAGGTAGATAGACCCGAGCGGGCAATCATCGCCCATCGCTATAAGTGGCTAATTATCCATGAAAGAACAACGAATTTGAATTTATCATATTTTGGCGCAAGCATTGAGTCAACATTATTTTCAATGTTTTAGATAAATTAATTGTCAAACTTCGCATTAAATTTTCTCTTTTTTTTTTTTTTTTTTTTTTTTGTTCAACTAGAAAAATCTATGTATAATTATCCTGCCTAGTATTTTGCTGGGAACTGAGAGAAGAGTGATTCCTCTCCAATTATTGCAGTCTGCAAGATCTCCCTTCTTGGGCAATTTGACAATTATTCCTTTGTTCCACTCTGATGGTGTTGTTCCCAAGATCTGCTTACTCGGAGCAAGCAAGAGGACATGCACATCATCATAGCTGGCAGACGCTGGAGCTGGGTTGGCCATGTCCTCAGAAGAGACCCGATGCCATCACAAGAACAGCTATGCTTTGGACCCCTGAAGGAAAACGAAAGAGAGGCCGACCAAAAACAACCTGGCGGAGGACTGTGGAGGCTGAGATGCAAAGAATGAACCAGAGTTGGGGCACTGTACGAAGGATGGCCGCCGACCGAGCAAAGTGGAATCAATTTGTTGTTGCCCTACAAGACGCCACTAGGCGTGATGGCCACTGACTGCTTTGACGGTCGGTGGCTAAGGATCAAAGAAGAAGAACAATCTATGATTATCCGTGTCTGAGGCAGTTTTAACTGAGCAGCTAGTCAAAATTTACAAGCTTTGAATAAACGTTTTCAAGCAGTGTGTTATTTTAGAATGTTCAATTCAGTAACCTAATTTCTCCATTTTTGCGTTGCATGGTCAATTTCACTTCTCATTCGCCACACCTGTGGCTAATTTAGAAAAATAGGCTGCCCACCTACGTGGTAGACAAAGTTAACGAAATCCAGTTTTAAAAAATGTAATATAACACCGTCCAAAACAATACACCTTGCACAAAAATAATAATTGCTTCTCTCCGTGATGCTCAGCATGCACTTTGAAAGAAGTATATTTGGTTGCCTGGTTTTACAATACAGAAATTTGAGGTCCACGTTTACTAAACAAATATTAAATGTAAAGGTAGTCCTTGGGGCCAGACTTACGCAGATTTAACCTGTTTGACCCAATCGGGTCCCGATCACACAGGAGAACACCCCACTCGGGGTTCCCACTGTCGTAAAAATTTTGAATCTGTATGACACCACGCTCAAATTCCCTGCTCAAAAACTAGCATAATATTTGAACCCAATTTAACTGTAGTATTTGAACGTATTCTAAGAACCCAGTCAAATTTACCGCCAATAATTTATCTAGTGTATTTGAATTTGTCTAGGAACCAAGTCAAAATCTACCGCCCACCAAAATTATCTAAGAGCATAGTCCAAATTTAACAACCAATCATAATGCTTCTTTGTTTGGTAAGGATAAAGAAACCTTTTAACTTGGTAACAATGCTTATTTTGTGTTTTTGACCGAACGAAGATATTTTATTTCTTAACAACTAAAGATAGTTAAACAGAAGGAAATATCTCAAATTATAGCTCTGATATTGCTTAACACATAAGCATAACTATTCACCCATGATAAAATTTTATTGTAGTAGAAAAATTTATTTTAGTGATATTTTCATATCAGGGTAATGCCAAATTTAATTACTTAAAAATTACCCAGATTGCAATGCTAAGGAATAACTGAGGGAAAACCATATAGAACGATAGAGAACAATGTGCCGTTTAATTATCACTTTTGATAATTAAAATCGGTCCGGTAATAACTATAATATAAAATATTTAAAATTAGTCAGATTATACAAACACGCTTAGAACCGCATAAGTCTCAAGTCTCAAAAATTAACTTTTTGACGTTGCCTCCGATTGGGCGGATGTAGTTCTATAAATAGTAACAAGTTGGTACTATCGGGGCCATTCGATTTGAAAATCTACACCGAGCTGACAGCATTGGAAAGATAGAAAGATCAAGTCTTTGCCTTCTGTTCTGAAAGCAGTTCTAAGATCCCTTAGAAGGCCAGTTCAGCTTGAGTGTGTGTGAATATATTTACCTGAGGGTAAGAAAGATATAATTAATTGCTTATTTTGTTAATTATTAACTTGTGAGTAAACAGCCTATTTGTTCGAGTGCTATTCGAAAGGGAAACTGCCGGCGGGATGTGTTGTGTCATACTGACCCATTTATGAAGGTGTGTAGTTTTGCAGACATGTTCGAAATGAAAAAAATGTGTATAGTGTTTGCAAATAGGGCACAAAATTTACGACAGTAAGTGTTAGTAGTGGTTTAAATTGGTATTTTCTTCTGGAGTGACACACTGTTCCAAGATCATGTGATAAACATATAGGGAAGGTTAGAATGAAGTAATCAATAGGTCACATGCTGTATTGTAATTACCATGATTATTGTATGAAAGCCAAGCATGGACGAGGGACACTAACATTGAATCCAAACAGAGAAAGAATGATTACATGAAACTGATTGTAGGCAACGGAATTCAAGGTCTTGTGCAACTTGTTAGCACAAATATCTGACAAGGGTAAGTTTTAATATTGTTTGGATTGAGGCAGACTTCTACATGGAATGGGTTGTCCTTCTATTCCAGGTTATATCACGAAATTACCTCGTGGCTGTATTCAATTGAGAGGAAGTGTGGGAGTTGAAAGGTCCTCATACAACTGGAACCAGACCCCATCTTCGCAGTCAGGAGTCACAAAGTTGGTGATCCTGACAAATGTTTTACAGAACAGCAGCAGCAACATTCTAAAGTTAAGTCCTTTAGGAAGGAAATGTCAGTTTATCCAAACCATTCACCAAAAAGTATTCAAAATAAACTTACAACCCTTTGTAGGATGAAAGTATCAGACCTTCCAAAGTAATCAAGAGACCTTACAGTGTAGTACTAGCAGAAGTATCAATATTATGAACAGGAACTGTGTGTGTAGTTATTCTAGTGACCACTTTACAAAAATGGAACAGTTTTTCAAAAATATTTATTTTAATGTGTAAATATCATTTTCTTGATTTTGAGAATTCCTGACCTAAAAGATTGAGGTTCAGGACAATTAAATTGTACATAAAATTTCATACAGCCTTGCTTAAATAATTTTATTAAAGTTGAAGTTCTGTTTGAAATTAATCATTAATAATATTAAATACATTCCCCTTGACCCGTAGCTAAATTAAGTTGGGATCAGGAGAGGTAGCAGTTAGGGACTCAGAGTACATCATCATCATCTTCTCTGAGAACTTACATAGCTTGACCCCACTTTGATGTCTATACACCCTTGCTCTTTTCAGAGAAGGGGGTATTACTTATAAGACCAGTCTCTTATCTGGCACTATCCTGGTATCCTCTGATACACCTATTTGTCCAGGATAGCTTATACTTTTATTAACATCAAAACCTCTTATGACACCCACCTCCAGCTTTGATAACAAATTAAGAGCGAAGATTATTTTAAATTGGGTATCAGGAATGTATGCTATTACATTGTAATAAAAATAAAACAAGATTTATATTTATTAGCTATATGTTGACACAGAACTGTTTACAATACAACTATAATCTTATGTCCAGTGGTTCCGACCAGAATAGTCCAGATCGGGTCCCGCAATTACTAAGGCCGAGTCTGGGTAGTTCTATAGCAGATACTGCGGTATAGAATTGAAGAATGCGACTTCATTATACTAGGTCCACCTTTATGGGGGTAGGGTAGCCAATTCCCTTACTCGCTGCCTTTGCCGCCCCTAACACAAGAGCAGAGTCAGGTACCTATTTATAGACAAGAGCATGATGCTACCAGCTCTGTAACTCCCGGAACCAGGTAACTTTGCCGCGAGAAACAAGCGCTCCAACTCTTTTACCGAACAGGACGCTGAGACAAATATAGCATGCTAGATTTCACTACAAATGCAGTTACCACTGACCTGATATTTAGCCCAGCTAGCGGCGTTGGTGACTGTGGAATGTTCGAGCAGAAACTTGCTCTTCGCATCATTAATTATCCGATAACCTCTTTGGACATCATATTTATTGCCTGCCTTCATGTTGAAAATGATGTAGTGTTGTGGCCGATCAAAGTCATATGGAACACTGGCCTCGTTTTCATCTTTCTTGAGCACGTGGTCAAACTTCAGCTGCGTCTTGTTGACCCTACCCTCGTACCAAAAGCTCGACTCTGACTCAGTTGTCATGTCCAGTGTTTGATATCTGTTTGTAGTCTTTTCAATGTCAAGGTCAATTTTCCAGTGAAACAGATGTTGGTGAAGATTACCTCTGGCATTATCGTGGACACGATTGCCGTAAGGACGCTGACCTGCAAGGTCAAATGAGGCTTGAATGTAGCCAGTTAAAGAGATCTTTAGCTCTATTGTACCATCTAAGTGAAAAATGTAATCAAGAATATAATCACAACTCCACAAGCTGATGATTGTTCTAACATTAAGATAACTGGACACAAGACCTCCATAGGAATGAAACTCGCCATCACGCCCGTGGGAATAGTGTCTTCTTAGTGGCATGCTTGTGGTTTGTTCAAATATACATATAGAATTTCTATACCTCTGAGGCTTTCCTGAGTTGGCAAAGTGATATGAGTCTCTGAAAGTAGCCGTTGTTGGACAGTCAGCGCCTGGTACAAGTTCGTAGGAAGATGCTCCCAGTAACCACGAGACTCCATACAGCCCTAGCCAGGCTGTTTCGGGGCTGTACCCTGTGTAAAAAGCTGTGATATCCTGTAGAGAAATCTCATAAGCTACTTTTTCTCCTTGGAAATAGACATCAACAATTTGTAATCCTGTAGCTGTGTGCATATGAAAATTGAAACTCCAGCCAAAATACTTGACAAACTGGTCATCAACTGAATATCGATGACCATCCGGCTCTATTAGGCGAGGACCACGAAGCGGTGTATCAAAAGACTGGTGACCTCGGCGTGTGAATGTTGAAAACTGAGCATCCACATTATCCAAAATAGGCTGTATCTTTCTCAGAGTCCCTTCGGCATATCGCTCAGCCAAATCCTCAATCTCATAAAACAGTTGTCCGTTATAGATGACTCTGGTCACAGACCAATCCGAGGAAAACGGGCTTTGATGGTCTATCTGTATTGCAAATCCTAGCGGGTGAAGGTAAAATCCCTCCGTTTCTCTATACGCCCAGAACCATGTCTTTCGTTCGCCACTTTCTGTCCCTCTGGGCGCAAAATCTTGAAACATGATACAATTCTTACTAGGCGTGCAGTTGTGATAACTCAAACCGTAACTTTCTGTAAACAATGGATGTAGATCTATTGTTACATGGGAGAGAAAATGTGTGAGTTCCCTTCTCTCTATAGCATCTACTGGTCGACTTGAAAATGGAATCGGTATTCGTCGGTAGGCGGGGCTTGTCACTGCCCTGTAAAATTTCGGTGTTGGCAGTGGTCCAACAACATATTCCTCAACTTTCGGGGGTTCCGTATCTCCCCTGTAAACGGTCACCTTAGCGACTCTCTGAGGCTTTCTGTCCGCGCCTTCTTGGAATCTTAGCACAGCCGCTTTTAGTGGCACTTGAAGAGTTATCATAAATATATAACTGGAGTTAACGGTGGCCTCTTCGTATGGAACCAGACCTATACGCTTCTGTGAGAGCAGGTAATCTCTAACGGCAACCATCTCCTTTGGCGTTAGATCGTTGAACAAGCCCGGGTTGTTTAGATTCCTTCCGCTACTTTCAAGGCCATCGGAGCAATATGGAGGCGTGGTCTTTATAACAGTGACAACTGCCAGGGCTACAGACAGCAGCACGACCAGAACACAGGCGATGAGAGCCAAGATACGTACAATCAACCATGTCCTCCTACAGATGACAACGACAGATGGACGCCGTACTTGGCGTTTTGGCATAACAGAATTTTTCTCTTCCATACTGCCCTGTAATTCATAAGATATACATGTGTAAGGAGCATGAAAAATGATAGAAATTATGACAGTACGAGAGTTAATGTTAGTGACAGAAATTATGGCAGTACCAGAGTTAATGCTAATGGACATTTTCTAATTCTCTTTTTCTTCAAACTGCTTGTCGACTGGCGTAGTCGATCTTATATAACCACAACTTTCAGTTTATCAGTTGTGTTTCCTCACATTAGTAATCCATCATAATCATAATAATAATCATTTTTCTTTGTGTTCCTCACGGAGCACAGAACAATCACTGCAGCTAGTCCCATTGCAGGAAGACTTCATCAAGCAGACAAATGCTCTTGTGGCAGTGGTTTCTGTGGCAACTTGTTTTACATAATGAGGGTGACGTTTGTCCATGTAGTTAAACTGTCCCCTGTTTGGGGACCTCTGCCTCGTATTCAGTCAAGTTTGCCCATGTCAAAATGCGCTCTAACGTTCTTGATCTTCAACACAGCAACAATTAATTTACTCTTTTGTTTGTGCACAGTAAGCTTAATTTGTTCACTGGGCTCTTTCAGGCCATCATCTTCTTTTTTTCTTTTTAAAAAATTCTTAACAATCTTCTCCAAAAATCACGTATCTGTGGTCTCTTGGGGGTCATTTTTTTTACCAGTCCATGATTCGCCTTTATTTAATAATATCGACATGTCACGGAATATATTCATTCTCTTTTATTTTGGTCTTCTCTTCACTTCGGCAACATTAATATACCACTCAATTTACGGCTAAATTCTTCCCTTGTTCATTATTTATACTTGCATCGTTCAAAGTTTTCTTATCATATTTTGTCCAAATTGTCACTACCCTCATTTTACGCTGATCACTTGACCTGTTTTGAAACAGCATTGACTTCTATATGTGCAGAGCGAACTTGCCACATTGACTTTTCGCTTAACGCCGCTCCTGACGGAGTAAGAATTTACACTGAGCGACATTCCTATTTAACCCAGACTTTTTGTCTCGGAAGATATACAAACCATGTTGTTCACAGGTTCCAGTATGAATGGACAGAGGGTATTGGGAGATAAGTTCTCAGTTCACTACGTAATCGCTTCCACCCAGACCTTGTTGCGATAAATAATTATAAGAAGGTAACACCCTGAAAAAAATGTAGCAAGACCTTATAAGGTAATGGAGTTTGAAAAAACAATATCTTATGGTGTCATGTAGAATGTTCTACATGAGAAAGATGGGGGATGAACCTCTACCAATGTCAGACGCCAGGATGATAGTTGGTTTGGCATGAAAATGCTAAGATTGCTCTTTACTGGATTTCTCCTCAAAGTAGCAACCTGGATGTGTGCGTGATAATATTCATTATATCCTAGCGCCTTGTAAGACAACTTCACTTCAAACGTTGTCATGGAGAGATCACAGACAGCCAAAATAAGAGCGAGTGACCAGAACAGCCTATAGGACAGGCCCAGGATTAGGAGTAGCTGCTAATATTAGAGAGCGTAAATCTCCTATAATAATACTGAAAGCCCAAGCCTTAAGACCATCCTCAAATGGAAATAGTAGAAGGATTCAGTACACTGTAACTTCAGCTATCTGAGGGACTACTGCATCTTAAACTAATTGCAGTAAATTAATCCCATTTTGTGCATCAAGCCTGTGTATTTAATTCGCCCGAAACAACTCAGGGTAAGTTGTAATATGTACATTTTATCATTTTGCATTTTGACATGTATAATTCGCTTCTGGATATACAGTGGCATATGAATCTGGCAACCTCGTAACTTAAAATAAATTGACACATGAACCCCCACTGCAAGAGCTAGTGACTGCTTCGTGCTTTCATCCTCACAAGGAACCAACAGCAGAGGTGGTCACAGGATCCATAGAGAGCAGGGAGTGGATGATGATATGATAGTATTCATAAGTATTACACAAGCACTTTAGTGAATTTCATATATATATATATATATATATATATATATATATATATATATATATATATATATATATATATATATATATATATATATATATATACATACATATCTTGCAATTGTTGTCTTCCGCTATCCAACAGCATTTTCATTAGACTCACTGGTGTTAAAATTTAATACTCGGGGGGAGGGGGGAGGGGGAGGGGAATATTCTGAGGAAGATGGAAGTAGTGGATGGAAGCGGAGGTCACCTGATGGTCATATCAGTAGACCCAATACTTAGCAGAGACATTTGTCTTCTTTCAGTCTGTGGTTCAGGTTATCAACAATGACGGAACCCAACATCAAGTTTGTGGTACAAGTTGTCAGCAGTCGAAGTTAGACACATCATCAGACGTGTCTTGAAGACGCTTTACTTGGTAACCTAATCAGTTACTTCAGCCTTATGCAAGAGACGTGCTTGTGCCACAATTTTTTACTATTGACAAGAAGTACAGTCCAAAGCACCGGTGGGAACGAACAGCGGCTGAAGCTGACGCCAACCGACTCCAAACTGGAAGCTAAGTAGCAAACAAGCGAAACCAATGAACATTTCACTAGTTTTCCACTACAATATAAATCATCCAATGATGATAAATATCATCGCTACATTATTCTAAACAACGTTATGTATTTTAAACTTTGTTAAATTCTAAGTGATTATTAAACCTGTGTATCTGTAACTTTAAAACTAAAGTTGGATTAATCACTATTGAGTGAATTGTATGTCTGTACCCGTATGACTCATATTGTTTTAAATACATAAACCTAAAAAGCTATTAGATTACGATTTTACAGCATCATTTCAGTTGGGTGCTCAGACACTACGAGCAAATTTCTTTTCCTCACAGACGGAGCGGAAAGATAAAAAGTTCATGACAGCTTAGATGATCTCAGTTGTTATGCTTGATTTCGTAACATTCCTTTGAGGCGCCCTGAAGTAGAAGCACCATTCTTCTATTTATATCTCTGCCAAAAGTAATCTTGAGCGAAGATTGACACCTTTGAATACACTCATCATTGTACTCTACGTTTGGTCATTGTTTGACCACTTGTGTGGAGCAGGGGAGAAAATCCCGCGACATGACAGTATATCTTCCTGATGGATGCAATTTAAAAAAAAATTCTACAGACAAAGGATGTGTTGCCCACGAGACCTTCCTTTTTGTGGGGCGCATTTTTCAATTATCGGGACTTTTCTGTTCCTAACTCCAAAATTACTTCTTCCATTTGATGTTATATGCATTTAAACCTTGAATTCGTTTTTAAAACTGTTCTGTTGAATTTGATACTGCATTATAGTGAAATATGCGAACGTTTTACAGAACATTTTCACTGACGCACGCATTTCTCGCGCTATCTACGCTACACGTCATAATGCGGTCTTACCCATTATTGATCCGGCTGTCAGGATGGGTTCAAAGAAGTCTCAATTTAACCTATGCCCTTCGAATTCATGGGCGTGTAGTCCATGAGATCGCTCATTCATGATTGCTGTGGATCGATGTTTCTGATGCGTGCTCGTCTCACAGATAGTAAGACATTAAAGTGACGGACTCAGGCTTGGAGCACGAATTCCAAGTCGCCACAAAAGCATTAGCCCACATTCATACTTTTAGGGATCGGTTAGTTCTGAAGAAAATTTGAGTGACAGGTTGGCCCTTCATTGGCCTCCGCTAATAAGCTACATTGCCATGCTTTAGATCCACACCATCTGAAATTCTTTGTTTTGTTTTTTCCCCCGCAACCGTAGATTTTGTGCCCTTCCCATGCGTGTTAATCTACGCAGTAGCTAGATAAAATGTTAAAAATAGAAACTATCTTATTTCATGTGCGCACAAATTAACGTATCCAACATTACCCAGTTTCATCATCATCATTTTTCTTTGCACTCCCTGCGGAGCACGTAGCCACAACTGTAGGTTGTCCCCTTGCAGGAAGCCTGCACCAAGCATTCATATGCTATTGTAGCGGTTTATTTTACATTCTATGGTTGCCAGCTGTTGAGAGCTGCGCACTATCACTGAAGAATGCTGGCTTCCTCGATACATGGTTCCTTCAATTATATATCGTTGCGCAGGCTTTATAAAAGAGATTAGGTGCGTTGTGAAGTATGACGTCATAGTGGAAGGTGTGACGTCAGAGAGAGAAAGAGAGAGGGAGAGGAGAGAGAGAGAGAGAGAGGTTGGTCGGGCCATGGAAGAACAAGGGTGTCCGTGTATGTGTTCAAAGTTGGTACGGTACACATATATGGAATTTTGAAACAAGGTAGCCGCCTATCATGCACAAGAAGAGGTAATAACTCATATCCCAGATTGTGATGAAGTAACTTTTGTTAAATTCGAGCCCTATGGTAGAATTCTGTACGGTATTCAGGATAGGGGTCATGAAAGAAGCTACCAGACCTGTGATGTCAGAGACTAATGCCTGAAAGGTTGTATGAGCATTTGTTGCTGGCATTAAGCTGTTTATTAAAATATGAAGATGGTCCTGACTTGGTGTATCCTCTTAATCATCTTGAGTGAGTCCTGTAACACAGACTAGAGGGTTACACCACACCAGCCCCGTGCACAACCTTATATTAGTCGCATTGTACAACATGCCTCAGGGTTCAGTAGTCCTATTCTTCCGTTGTCTCTTCAGAGACCCCGGGATCCACACGGAACAATAAGTAATGTGCTTAAGAGCTAATTAGTATTGTCTAAAGGTATCCAGTTTGTTGAGCCCTGATCAATCATAAAACACTCATCCAACATTATTCTCTTCGTCCAACAAATAAAGTTAACTATACACATGAAGACACCCATAATCCAACACTCACACGAGTACAAAACACCGACGCATGCACCAAGGTATAACAAACATTGTAATCTCCATGTTGTTCTAACGCTCCTTTCCCACGTCCCATTACAGATTTTCGTACTCATTTCAACGCACGCGCAGGCACATAATATATTATCTCTCGTAAGGAAAAAACGCAAACACACAAATAAACATTAAGACAGCTCTGATAAACACTCACCCGAATAAGCTGACTTAAGTCTGTTGTCGCATGGCTGGATCTAAACAGAGATTACGCTCCATAGTTTGTGCCAGGCCAGAAACTAGCTTGGCAGCAATACATTCAGTCCGTACTTCATACCTTTGGAGGGAAAAGGAACATAACGAAAATGAGTATCAATAAACGCAATAATTAGCAGTGTATTTGTTGCTCACACAGCTGTGTAGAAGTGGTAAATGTGTCAGCTGAAAAGAATGGTATAAATTATAGTCGATAAATAAGCACATACACACGTGCATTTGCAAATCTAATGAGCAGGCTAATGGGCAAGACCATAAGAATAATAATAATAACCATACTTTTTGATCATTATAGTTTATTACGATCTTTTGCCATTACATTTGATATGACGTGGATTCCAGAGCTAGACTTGCCTTGTGTCTTGTAATGTCCCACAACAGTGCCCTTGCTGTATGTGGTAAAGTGGGATGTTATAAATATTTATAGGGGATTTAGTGTACTGACTGAGATCAGCTGTGAAGGTATCTATATCTAATAAGAGTAGTGTATTATAGATAACCTTACTTACTGCCACATATGTATACCTCAGTCAGAATTATTCTCGAATAGTGTGATGACTACGTTATATGTCTAGGGTATGTGTATGATGAAGTGTAAGTCATAACAACAACAAACAGATAAACAGTTTAATTTATTCCACCACACTTGACAACACTGTGACACTCACATACATATAACACTCTAAGAGGATATCTTAAAGGAGTCACTGATAACTTTTCAAATAACAATATGTATTCAGTGCTGTCATGAATGTATATGTGTCCTGATTCAAATACAAAGGGAACCAGGAATCACAATCAATTTTAATTACAAGTTATATGTACAGAATTTATTAATATGATTCTTATAGTGACATATATTATTAATGGTATCCTATGTGTGTCAGTTGTGTAGTGGTAATATGAGGTAATACTGGTTTTGTTTTGTTCAAGCTCTGTTGGTATTTGTCATCATGACTTCAATAGTTTGTTTCTATTGGAACTAGTATTGGAGATGTTCTCAGTTCCTGGTATTAAAACAATTAAATTCCCCTCTTAATTTTAGTTTATAATGTCATTTTAAGATGGGGGTACATAATGTTGAGCTCCATGGCCACACTCTCTTATCTTGCGTGATGACTGCAGTAAAAGACTCCTCTGCTCGATACTGTAATGAGTTCTGGAGCCACCCCACTGGTTGCTATATGGACCAAGGAGTATGCTGTCCACCTCTGGCTTCAGCAAAGCTCTGACCAGGTGCTGCTCAATAACTTTAAGACCACGGTCCCTGAAACAAGAAGGTTGTACCTTCTACATCAGAACTAATTTATACTCCATTTCTACACTGAGTACAATACATCACAAACATTGAGTTCAGAGCGTTAGGCCAACTGTCAGCTTCATCTGAAATACTTTATACCAGTATTTCCCTCCCTAATGGTTACTACGCCTCTGCAATTCCAGCATTATTTCTTTCTAGTTAATAATCTAGGTGTCAGTGTACTGTTTGGCCATTCCATGCAGTTTTACTTTCCTCCGACACCTTCTGTTCAGGCTGGAGCACTATAGGCTTTACATCATGTTCGCTACTGAACCACACATATATACAGACATAATTTATCAATTTACATTCAATTTTCATTTAAAAATATTGAATATTTCAAGCTTACCACAATTCATGGAAATAATAATAAACAGTTTCGTTGACTGGCAATGAATATAGCACAACTCCGATCTGCCGATGTCCCAGGCTTTATTTTATAAAAAATATACACTGGTGCTCAACGCACTGCTTCTTAGTAGGTTTATTACAAGATGTGGCAATGAACAGACGCTCTGAATTGAGTATATTCGCAGCCCTACCCAATCACACCACGTCTACACATCTTTTCAAAAAAGTACCCCTTTCTCACGTTTCCCCTGACAACACAAGATAGTATTTATAGTCCGACCAATCGTGTTTAGTCTTTCATTTGTTGCGCTCCAATCACATAGGAGTTAACATGGTAGGCTATTTCCGTAACGTAATGTTTTTTTTCAAACACGTTATAAAAAAATTTTATGAGCAGAAATGATTTCATGCTGTCAGGCACCCCCACTATTTTATTTTGGCCATAACTTGGTAATTCCTAGACTATTTGCGTAACGTTTTACATATTCTTTGTCAGCAAACCCTAAGGAATCCAAATATCTCAATCTAAGGGAGCTAGGTGGCTGCGTTCAAAATGTGTATTTTCTACCACCTCCTGTTCACTTCAATCCCCATGTGGTGTCTGGGTACTGTCATGTTTTCAAACGTAAACCGGTATAATGTCATAATTCCCAATAAGCGTTTTTCAGGATTTTAAAACCTAACTCTGGTATGGGTAGTGAATTTTATCACTGTCGATTTGAAATAAAGTTAGTGCATGTGGCCTTACACGCGTGATGGCAGCAATTGTGTATCGCGCGACGCGTGTTTAGTGTTGCAGGTGTCCCTGCTTTCTGCCTCTCCCTTCTCTCTATCCTTTAGTCCATCTGTCTTTTAGTTACGCCGTGTATAAAATGGAATGAATGAAATATTAAATTTAGGTCATTGATCAGCTTGCGTATCTCAAGGTTTTTCCAAGAAATACAGTACACGTTTCATTGAAGAAAGCGGGTAATAATACAGTAGGCTTTTACTATCAACGTGAAAGCGTTACAATTTGCAGACGAAGTAGAAAACAAGGGGGATTTCGAGTACAGTCATTGTGACAGCACTGTTCTTTACCATTCTTCTTTCCTTTTATTAAATTTATTTGTTAGGCTTTGCATTTACGTTTTAATTTATATATGGGGATTAGAATAATTCACGACATCTCCCCTCTTAAAACAGACATTATATGTCAGTCCTTTATTCTATATACACATAGAGAAATTTATTATTATTTCTGGGGTTTACGGTGATTCTCATCACACGGATGGCGGCTTAAAAAATCCGCTCCCAAATTTGTTTTTCCAGATATATACTCAATGCTAAAATTATAGGGAGCCAAAAGCAAGGACCATCGGAGTAACCTAGAGTTCTCATGCCTAGCCTGGGCTAGAAACGATAAAGGTTTGTGATCCGTTTGCAACTTAAATGCCTTCCCATACAGATAAATATTGAATTTCTTTATTGCCCATATTACTGCAAGACATTCTTTTTCGCTAGTTGAGTAGTTGATTTCAGCTTTATTCAATTTTCTGCTAGCATATGCCACTGGGCTTAATTCCCCATCCAATGCATCTGATTTCTGTAGTAGAGTTGCACCTAACCCAATATTACTGGCATCCGTCCTTACTATGAATTCTTGACTTAAGTCAGGTAATTTCAAAATAGGTTTACTTGTGAGCTTTTCCTTCAATTCTTGGTAAGCCATTTCACATTGTGGTGTCCATGTAATGCGATCTGGATGTCCTTTACGTGTCAAATCAGTTAACGGTGCACATATGGAATTAAAGTTCTTGATATACTTCTGGTAGAAACCACATAATGAGACAAAGGATCTCACGTCCTTCTTGGTTTGTGGTCTCGGGGCTTTCTTTAGTTTCTCTAAATTCTTTGGGTCAGGGGTCATGTTTCCCTGATAAACTGTGTGTCCCAAAAATTCCAATTCTTTACATCCAACGCAACATTTGGTTGGTCGGGCTGTTAAATTTGCTTCCCTAAGTCGATCAAACAGCATCTTCAGAGAGTCAATGTGTTCCTCAAATGTTTCTGTTGCTATAAGGATATCATCCATGAAATTTGTTATACATGAATTATTCAGAGGGTCCAATAATTTTCTCATCATTCTAGAGAAGACACTAGGCGCATTCTTCAATCCAAATGGCAATCTATTAAACTCATAGTGTCCTTCTGAGGTACTAAAAGCTAGGTATGGTCTAACCTCAGGCTTTACTGGAATCTGATAGTATCCTTTACTCAGATCCACTTTTGAGAAATATTTAGCTTTATTTAGTCTGGCAAACAGCTGATTTGTATCCGGCAATGGATCCACCTGTCCTTCTGTAATAGCATTCAGTCTCCTGTAATCTATACAGAGTCTATGTTCTCCAGAGGGCTTCCTTAAGAGTACAACACCGGAACTATATGAGGATTCACTGTGTGAAATAATTCCTTCCTTCAATAGATAGTCTATCTCTTCCTTCAAAGCTTTCTCCTTAGCAAACGGAATCGAATATGGTTTCATACAGACAGGTGTGGGGTCTATCAGTTTCATATCATATTCCAATAGGTTTGTATGCCCTGGTCGGTCTGTTAACACCTCTGCATGATTATTTAGAACCTGTTGCACTCTCTCTTTCTGAGTTTTTTGTTAAATGTGTACTGATTTTCACCTGTGCTGCTGTCTCACAGGGGTGTAATGGATATTCAAATGATGAAAGTGGTTCCTTTTTCATCTCCATGGCGATGGACAAGGTCAACAAGTGTGTCTCTTCCTGATGTTCTCTTTCCAAATATTTCTTCAGGAGATTCACATGATAGATTTTTTCTTTCCCCTTCTTATCTATCTTATAATTTGTTCTAGACACCTTCTCTAAAACTGTATATGGACCTTGCCATCCAATCTGTAACTTATTCTGACTCCCGGGGAGAAGAAGCAGTACCTTCTCTCCCACAGCCAAATCTCTGTCTTTCGCCTTCCTGTTATAATAGGCAGCATGTTTCTTCCTGGCTTGTTTCAAATTTTCATTGGCAAGTTTCCAGCCAGTTTTTAACCGAGTGGTCAGCTCATTCACATATTGGTATGAAGATGTAATGTTTTCCTCTGCCTTTTCATCAGTCCACGTTCTTAACAAAGCTACATATGGACCTTTAATTTTGTGGACCTATTTGTCCATGCACCGGTATGGTCTCTTCCACTCGAAGCTCTATAGTGATGATTTTTCTTCCCAGAATTATCATGCATAAAACGACCGCTACCAATTTTTCTTTTGGGGCTTTCTCCCCACTTAAAATTCTTGATGAGAGATTTCCTCTCTACATCCTCTTCCTCCAGTTTGTTTAAGTCCGATTGAGGGATTTTCGGCTTATCCTGGAGTAAGACATCTTTTTGCACTCTCCGCATAGTGGCCATTGTAAAACAGTTAAGTGAAGCTTGTCCGTGAAAAGGGGCTTCCCATTCCCTTTGGTCCACCTTATCAAATTTATATCTCTTTGTATGGTCAGGCCTAATTTTGCCCCTTGGCGTGTCCAGGTCCTGATCAATGTTCCCACTTGTGGGTGTTCCCTCATGTGCTATGCTACACCTTTCTACAAAATTCTCAATGTCCCATCTTGCTTTGGGCCAATAATAATTGTTAGCCACCTTTTGGATGATGGTACCTATCTTCTCATGGTCCCCATCTGGTTTCACATGTAGGCTCCTTACTAACTCTGCCCTATATCTTTTAGGAAGTACCAGCTGTCCCTGACCTTTGGATCTAGCTCCAGTCTTCCTATACATCAACTTGTTTTTCATGTAAAAATCTCCCTTGCCTGGAGTTGTATAACAAGTTGACAATTTCCTGAAACAAGGCTTGAGTGTTTTATCCCCAGCCTGTGCCTTCCTCATCTCTTCTGGAGTGGTATCCAACAGAATATCCTCCTCCTGTCTTGAGGTCGACCTGACCTGAAGGGTGGCCATATACACAGGTTTCCTTCTGCAACGGTCAGTGTCATGATTGTTCATCTTACAATTTTTACACCACCTTTTTCCTTGGTTGAAAGATTTTCTTTCATCATATTTCCTTTCATCGAATTGTGGGGTTTTATTTTTATTTTCATACCGTGGCCTATCAAACTGGTGCTTACCTTTGTTTTGATCCCTAGGATCAAATTTATTAAAGTTCTGTGGTGCCCTAAAGTTATCCACTTGTTTCTTTTTATTACCTGTTACCTCTGCTTGAGCTGCTTGATACCTTTCAGCAACATTTAGCAACTCACCCAGCCTCTCTGCACCTTGTTCCATGAGAAACTTTCTCAGGTCTGGAGCCATGGACTCTCTTAATTGCTCTATAAGGACCATTTCCCTAAGATCTTGGGTTTTCCCCAGAGAAGTCCATTTCTCCAAGTATGTCTCTATTCGTGCAGAGAACTGGTGATAGGTTTCACCTGACAGTAGTTTAGCATTCCTAAATTTTTTTCCTATAAAATTCTGCATTCTTTTCATATCTTAACAAAAGAGCCTGCTTTAGCATGTCATAATTTTCCTGATCACTTCTGCTCATTTTTGCAAAAACTTCATAAGCTGCCCCATGAAGTCCTTGAGATAACTTTAAGCTCCACCTTTCTCTCTCTAACCCATATGTGGTAGCTAATAGTTCATACCTATTTAGATAGCTCTCTATATCATCGTCTTTCTCAACAAAATGATCTAAATGAAAATTCATAGCTGAGGTTGAGGCTCCTTGGCTAGCAGTGGCATCAGAGGCAAAGGGACTGGCACCATTTTCAGGAGCATGGCCTTGAAACTCAAACTCCCTTAGTCGTAACTCATGTTCCCTTTGTAATCTCTTCTCCTCCTTTTCTGCTTCCCTCTCTGCAGCTAATCTCTTTTCTTCTCTTTCTGCAGCTAATTTTTTGTCTTCTCTTTCTGCAGTCAATCTTCTTTCTTCTGCTTCCAATTTCTTAGCCTCAGCCTCAATCTGCAACCTCTTAATCTCTTTTTCAGCTTCTATTCTCTTATCTTCGGCCAATCTTTCAGATTCTAATTTTCTTTCGGCCTCTTTTTCTAATCTTCTTTCTTCCCGTTCAATATATTTGTCACATTCAGCAGTGACATAAGAAATCATAATTTGCCCGTCCATTCCTAACTCTTTCGCAGTCTGTACAGCAGCAGATCGAAATTTTGCCAGGTCGGCCATTGTCTAACAGATAAATGTCTAAACAATTTTATCTATGACTAATTAACTCAAGACAACACAGGCACTGTGAGCTCAACCTTATTTATTTTCACCCAAGGATACCTTTTAATTCTTATTATTCCCTGAAGTGAGTTACCCCCAATATTTGTAATAGGGAAAGATTCAAAATCCCGAGGGCGAGACCCCAATATATGTGGTAAAGTGGGATGTTATAAATATTTATAGGGGATTTAGTGTACTGACTGAGATCAGCTGTGAAGGTATCTATATCTAATAAGAGTAGTGTATTATAGATAACCTTACTTACTGCCACATATGTATACCTCAGTCAGAATTATTCTGGAATAGTGTGATGACTACGTTATATGTCTAGGGTATATGTATGATGAAGTGTAAGTCATAACAACAACAGACAGATAAACAATTTAATTTATTCCACCACACTTGACAACACTGTAACACTCACATACATATAACACTCTAAGAGGATATCTTAAAGGAGTCACTGATAACTTTTCAAATAACAATATGTATTCAGTGCTGTCATGAATGTATATGTGTCCTGATTCAAATACAAAGGGAACCAGGAATCACAATCAATTTTAATTACAAGTTATATGTACAGAATTTATTAATATTCTTCTTCTTCTTCTTGCGATCGCATCTTTGATGATTACACCGTCAGACGAGTTCTCATGATGAATTCGACTGTTGTTTGAAGTTCCTCTTTAACTCCATATAGCTTTGAGTTTAGTGTTGAGTCATTGGGCCAGTATATATCTTTCTTAACTGGTCATACAGAGGACAGTCCTGTAGAACATGCTCAGCAGTTTGTTCGTTTAATCCACATGTGCACAGTGGTGAAGCAGACAATCGTAGCTTGTGCATGTGTTTATTCAGTTTGTTATGCCCTGTCCTGAGTCGAAAAATAGTTGTCTGTCCCTGCCGGTCGAGAGTGTGATAGTCGTCTTTGGGTTGGTTCTGTTCTCTTCTGATAGTCTGGATAGCTCTCTTTTTCTCAAAGTATGTGACTTCATTATCTTCTTGTTCACATTCTCCTCCCTTTTTTGCAAGTTTATCTGCCTTTTCATTTCCGGGTACACCACAATGAGATGGTACCCACTGAAGTATGGTTTCTCTTTTTGGCAGCTACCTTGTTTAGTTCATTTCTCAGATGCGGGAGTTTACCACCCTTGAGAGCTTGCAGGACAGACAGTGCATCTGTGAGGATGACTACCTGGTGGCAGTCAGAGTTGGTGTTATAAATCATATTTGCAGCTTGCTCTAGAGCTTGAACCTCAGCTGTATAGTTGGAACAGAATTTACCAGTGGGAATGTGCCTAGTCTCATAGTGGTTGTCAGGATATGAGATAAAGATACCGGCACCTCCATTCCTAACAGCATTAGTTGCTGATCCATCTGTATAGGCATGTATCCATGATTGATCGGGATAGCTTTCTTGGATCATACTCAATGTAGCAGTTCGTTTTTGCAGATCATTATACTCACATCCACTTGTGAGACCACTGACTGTTGTATTAATTTGGAGGGCACTGCTGGCCTGCTCCCATGGTACAGGGTATAGGGTGGGCTTCAGTGGTGTTGTCTTCATGGATAGGTCTTCTTGATGCTGTCTTATAGGTCTTTTCCCCCGATGCACAAAGCTGCTACGCTTTAGACGTCCCAATGCCAGATCATCTAGTCTTGCCTTCATTGGGTGCATTGGCATACTGTTGTACTTTTCCATCTGGATCATGGTTTTTGTGTCTCTTCTATGGGACAATGTCTGTAATCCAGCAACCTTCTGCATCTCTGTTATTGGTGTAGTTTTCATGGCTCCTGTAATGAGCCTGAGAGCTTGATTTTGCACCTTGTCCAAAGACTGCAGATGTGAGTTAGCAGCTGATGACCATGCTGCTGAGCTAAACTCTAAGTGTGGTCTTATTACTCCATTATAAATCTTCTTTAGATTTCGTTCATTTGCTCCCCAGTTGGTACCTGCTAATTTTCTGAGTATGCCTAGTCGTCTTCGGGCCTTTCCTTCTGCATTTTCAATATGCTTATTCCATGTAAGCCTTTGGTCAAATGTCACCCCAAGATAGGTGGGGTAGCTTTCTTCCTTGATCACGGTTGTCCCTAGGTGTATGTTAGCTGATTTGTCCTTGGGGGCGAGGGAGAACAGTGTTGTGGAGGTTTTGTCTGTGTTTATTGTGATAAGCCATTTCTCTGCCCATGACACTAGCATGTCTGCTGCCCGCTGCATTCTATAATTTGCTGTGGTGACATTTTCATCAGCGCACCAGAGTACTAGGTCATCTGCATATAAGGCAGCTTTAACTCCTGCAGGGAGATCTTTCACCAGGTCATTGATGTAAACAAGGAAGAGTGTTGGGGAAATTACTCCTCCTTGAGGTACCCCCTGATGGAGCAACACTTTTCTGCTCTGCAGACCGTCAAGAGTGACTCTAGTTCTCCTGTTATGCAAGTATGACTGGATCCATTTCATCATGTTGCCTTGGATTCCACTTCTCCTAAGTTTTGCAATGAGGCCATCTTTCCACACCTTGTCAAAGGCCTGCTTGAAGTCGACCCAGATCGTTAGGACCTTTTTCTTCTCCTGGAAGGCATCTTCTATTGCTTGAGACAAGTAAGTAACTTGGTCTTCTATACTGTAGCATTCTCTAAATCCAGCTTGTTCCGGCACCAGGATCTGCTCAGACTCTAAATACCATTTCAATCTGTGGTTGACTATTCGCTCCATAGTCTTCCCAACACAGCTTGTGAGACTGATTGGCCGGTAACTTGCAGCCTCGGTCTTACATGTCCCTTTCTTTAGTATGGGTATTGTGATGGCTTCTCTCCATACTTGGGGTACCGTTCCTTTCAACCAGCTGTGGTTGAATATCTCAAGCAGTTTTGTCTTTGCTGCTGAGCTCAGATTTACTAGCATTTCGTTGCTGATTTTGTCTGGGCCGGGTGACTTTTGAAACTTAAGCTTGGAAATAGCCTTCTGTAGTTCTCCTAGTGTGATGGGTTCCCTCATTGGGGCAGGAGTATCTGTCTGTCCCATGGTTGCCAGTATTTCTTTTCTTATCTCTCTCTGATGGTCTATGTTAATGGGTAAGTTGCTTTCTGAACTGTATCTTCTAGCAAACAAGTCTGCAGCTTGTTTTCCTCTGAAAAGTTTGCCACCTTCATCCAATGTGATAGTCTGCCTTGGTGAGGAATGCTCTTCATTTAGAGACTTGACTAATCTCCAAAGTTTCCTGCCGTCTTTCTCAAGGTTCAGCGATGCCGTTTTAGTTCTCCAGCTTTTCCGCTTTTCTTCTAGCTTTGTTCTCTGAAACTCTGCTACAGCCTTTTTCCATTTGTTGTGAGTTTCAAGTGAAGGCTGAGACTCTGCGTCCTTTCTAGCCTTGTCCATAGCTTCCTGACGTTCTTGGAGTGTGCTGGACCAGTATGGTATGTAGTTACGCCGGCATCCTTTGGGAATGGTTTCTTTTGCAGCTTGTAGTATGCATCTGTTGAAGTCTTTTACCACTTCATTAATGTCTCTGTTCTGTACCTTGAGGGTAGACAGCAGCGTGTTCACCTGATGCCTGAATAAACCCCAGTTGGCTTTTTTGTAGTTCCATCTTGTAATGGCTGGGCCTGTACTGAGAGTTGCACTCTGGACAGTAAGAAAGATTGGGCGATGGTCGCTTCCCCCTAGTTGGTCTCCTACTTCTCTACTAATAGATCCAGCTATATCTGGTGTGGAGAAGGCAAGATCTGGTGTTGAGGTTGTGTGTCATCCTCTGGAGTAGAAGGTAGGAGTATCTGTGGCATTATTGACTAGGATTAGGGAGTGATCATCTTGCCAAGTTTCAACCTCTTCACCTCTGTGATCCAGATGGTTATAGCCCCAGCTCTGGGAGGGGCTATTAAAGTCTCCAACTGCTATAAAGTTGGTGGCTGGTACCTGTATAGAGCTGAGACTCAGGGGTTTGTTGTTCGGACAGTAATAGTTCAGGAGTTCTATTTCCATCTTGTCTACCTTTATCTGCAGCAGCTGATATTCTGCTCCATCCATGAAGTTTTTCCTTTCGTGTGCAGGAATGTTATTCCTTACAAGAGTAAGTACTCCTCCTTTTCGTCTATCTTGTCTGTCGGATCTGAAGCATTGATATCCCCTTATTTTAAAGGTTTGATCTGCTTTCAAGTGAGTCTCTTGGATACAGCAAACACTGACTTGCTTCTCATACAAGATGTTTTCCAGCTCTGTCTTTTTGCTGTATCCAGCCTGCTTGCTGTTCACTCCCTCTGCATTCCAGTGCATCATGACAAGTGGCACTCTGGGTTTCTCTTTTTCTGTTTTGTTTTGGTCAGTAGTTCTCCTCCGCCGTCTGTTGACTCCACAAGACGGTCTAGAGGGTCCTCCAGTAGCTGAGGGTGGGCTCTGTCGAGGCTCAGAGCCCGGCACTGCACCTGCCTGGTGGAGCTCCACAGGGCGAGCACCAGAACGAGATTTATTTGACGGTGTACTCTCCATAGAAAAAAAAAGCGAGTTGCATGATACTGTGGTTTCCGGTGCGCCTTCTGGCCCAGTATCTACGACTTTAGCACCTGTTCAACGGGAGAGTGGGCTCATCCCTAATCTGTTTATGTTCCCAGTAGTAGACTATTCGCAAGCAGCCTGGGGGTGTCACTGCTCTGCGCGGACCTTGTTTACCGAGGCGGCGTCCGAGCTCGTATGGTGAAAATATGGTTGCGTTATCTTCAAAATAGCCCTGTCTTTCCCGTGGCTTTTCTGCCATCCTGCAACTTTGAGTTAGGGAGTTCTGAGCTCCAGTCTCTTTCCCAGGCATTTTATCCTGGCCTGGCACGCATACAGAGGACCCCACTTCTGGTTCTAAGTTAGCAGTTGGGGATAGGTGGGGTAGCACACTGTGCATTCCCCGTCATCCAGGGGGCTCTCCAACTATGCAGAGCTTGCACAATGCTGTGCTCTGGTTCTGGGCTCTCCCAAGGAATCCTCACGTCCTGCACAGAGCCACTTCCCGATACCCACCACCTGCCAACCCTCCATTGTAGAAATCTCCTGCATGCGGCCATCCAGTCAAGAGCCAGTATTAAGTCTGGTGCCCAAGTGATCCCCCCAAGCTCAGTGTGCAATGCTGGGTTCTCATCATGCTGCAACACAGGAGGGATTGTGATGCTCAGCCATCTCTCTCAATTCTGCACCGATAAGTGACATCGGGGACTTAACTTTGCCTCAGTACTGGGAGGCCCCGTTTCCGGGTACACCACACACAGCCAATTGAGGCAACGGTCGCCATGGGCGTGATAGACGACAAACAGTGAAGAATGAGGCAAGAAAGCATTTAACCCATGAAGTGGGGGTGGATTGGTGCAGACCAGAGCATGTACCACTCGCCGGTGGGTTCTGCATCTACACCTATAGGGTTCCACCCACTCCTCAGCCCATTTAGTCTGGCCCCTCACCCAGGACCTGTCCGGCTTGGGTGACCCTGCCAGGAGTAAAACTCCCGCCGGCATAGCTCCCGGGATCATTGAGGCGCTCAAGCTCTTATTAAACCACAGGCAAGTTTTGTCAAGCTGCCCTGTTGGTATTTGTCATCATGACTTCAATAGTTTGTTTCTATTGGAACTAGTATTGGAGATGTTCTCAGTTCCTGGTATTAAAACAATTAAATTCCCCTCTTAATTTTAGTTTATAATGTCATTTTAAGATGGGGGTACATAATGTTGAGCTCCATGGCCACACTCTCTTATCTTGCGTGATGACTGCAGTAAAAGACTCCTCTGCTCGATACTGTAATGAGTTCTGGAGCCACCCCACTGGTTGCTATATGGACCAAGGAGTATGCTGTCCACCTCTGGCTTCAGCAAAGCTCTGACCAGGTGCTGCTCAATAACTTTAAGACCACGGTCCCTGAAACAAGAAGGTTGTACCTTCTACGTCAGAACTAATTTATACTCCATTTCTACACTGAGCACAATACATCACAAACATTGAGTTCAGAGCGTTAGGTCAACTGTCAGCTTCATCTGAAATACTTTATACCAGTATTTCCCTCCCTAATGGTTACTACGCCTCTGCAATTCCAGCATTATTTCTTTCTAGTTAATAATCTAGGTGTCAGTGTACTGTTTGGCCATTCCATGCATTTTTACTTTCCTCCGACACCTTCTGTTCAGGCTGGAGCACTATAGGCTTTACATCATGTTCGCTACTGAACCACACATATATACAGACATAATTTATCAATTTACATTCAATTTTCATTTTAAAATATTGAATATTTCAAGCTTACCACAATTCATGGAAATAATAATAAACAGTTTCGTTGACTGGCAATGAATATAGCACAACTCCGATCTGCCGATGTCCCAGGCTTTATTTTATAAAAAATATACACTGGTGCTCAACGCACTGCTTCTTAGTAGGTTTATTACAAGATGTGGCAATGAACAGACGCTCTGAATTGAGTATATTCGCAGCCCTACCCAATCACACCACGTCTACACATCTTTTCAAAAAAGTACCCCTTTCTCACGTTTCCCCTGACAACACAAGATAGTATTTATAGTCCGACCAATCGTGTTTAGTCTTTCATTTGTTGCGCTCCAATCACATAGGAGTTAACATGGTAGGCTATTTCCGTAACGTAAAGTTTTTTCAAACACGTTATAAAAAAATTTTATGAGCAGAAATGATTTCATGCTGTCAGGCATCCCCACTATTTTATTTTGGTTATAATTTATTAATTCCTAGACTATTTGCGTAACGTTTTACATATTCTTTGTCAGCAAACCCTAAGGAATCCAAATATCTCAATCTAAGGGAGCTAGGTGGCTGCGTTCAAAATGTGCATTTTCTACCACCTCCTGTTCACTTCAATCCCCATGTGGTGTCTGGGTACTGTCATGTTTTCAAACGTAAACCGGTATAATGTCATAATTCCCAATAAGCGTTTTTCAGGATTTTAAAACCTAACTCTGGTATGGGTAGTGAATTTTATCACTGTCGATTTGAAATAAAGTTAGTGCATGTGGCCTTACACGCGTGATGGCAGCAATTGTGTATCGCGCGACGCGTGTTTAGTGTTGCAGGTGTCCCTGCTTTCTGCCTCTCCCTTCTCTCTATCCTTTAGTCCATCTGTCTTTTGGTTTTTTCCAAGGTTACAATTGCAGACGAATAGGGGATTCACGACACTGTACCATTTCAATAATTATTGTTGTTAGTAATAATAATAGCTCCTTCAGTCATAAATGACTATGGCAATGCGCCCCTGAGGTGACGGCCCTCCGCTGTTTTTTTTCCTGGTGTTACTTTCGATATTTTATCCTCTCTTCTGCTTGCCGTGAGAGCTTCTTTTCGCTCAATTTGAGGTGGCATCGTAGAGAGCGGCGCCACTTGGTGCGATCGGCAGCTTCACCTTCCCAGGTTGCTGGATTTATGTCCAGTGCCCTCATGTCTTTCTTGCACACATCTTTGAACCTCAGCTGCGGTTGTTATTGTTGTTATTACTATTATTTTGGAGTGAGTTTTGCTACAAATTTTGGTGAGGCGTACACTTTTCAGTTGAGACACTGGGTCGGTCAATTATATTAGTTTCTATGTTCAGACTTTATGGATATGACAGACATTGAGGAAACCAGTTGATATCACTACCATGCAGCCCTTCTTCTGGAATTCCCATAGAAACTGGGGCAGAGGGAGATCAAGGAACACATCGAGAAGAGAACCGGAAACAGACATGAAGGGGATGCAGGTGGGATTCTCCTGTAAGGTTGTTTAACTGGGGTGTCATATGTCAATGGGATGGTGTGAGTTACCCCATCAGTGTACCCTACATATGTCTCATCTGGGGCGAAAAGATCAGCATAGCGCCTCAATAAAGCCCTTACTCTCTGCTCCTCTGCTTCACTATCTTCAAATCCGCTAAGGTCAGTTCGGCATATCCTTTGCTCTTGATTTGTGGATGGTGGGTTTGCTGACATTTCCACCTCTTGAGCACCTACAACTCTGAAATATGTGCTGTAGTCCACCCCAGCTCTCTCAGTACGCCTACTTGTGTTCCATGAGCTAAAAAGAAGTCATCGCACATATTTATGGCCTGGATCTCACAGAAAACCTCCTCTGAGAACAGTCAATGTATGACTTATAATAGACCCCTTGTGCTCTAGGTCTCTAGTAGGCTCAAAGAGTAATGCTCTTTCTGACTTGCCTCCTCTTCTACACTTGACTGTTCTGTTTATTGCTAGCCGTTGTAGAAGATGTGAAACGAGACACACAGAGTTGGTAGAAGTAGTTTGCAAGGACATGGGAACACATTAACACATGAGTACTGGCTGCGTGTTCGTTTCTTCGTTCGTTTGTTTGTCTGCTTTGTTGGTTTGTTAAATGCTTGCTGTTAACTGGATGGGCTGTATAAATAAATACAACCCCTGCCTTATAATCATGAGTTTTATTAGTGTACGGGTCTGATGGGAGTGTGCCGCAAGTCAATAACGCGGATCTCATATCTCAACACACATCTTCGCCCACACTATCACAATAGGATTCTACGAGATTAGAGGCCTAAAAAAAAATTATGGCTTTCGAAAGCAAACTTATCAATCCAGTGAACAAAATTTCGTTTCAAATTTAATATAGAGAAATATGTAATGCGACAAAGCTGAAATATTCTGAACATTTAAAAGAAAAGTCTATAGGCTGGGGTCCCCATGAAAATCATTAATTTATAAAGAAAAAATATGAAGACACAACTGTTTAGCAGAGTTATTTACGAAAGTCATCTTGCAGAACCCTAAGAGATAAGAGCTGAAGTGCGACAAGGGATGCCTCTTGTCTCCATTTCTCTTGTTATTGGCTATATGAAAGCGTCGGCTTCAGCCAACAGAAATGGAATCCAGTGACTAAACAGCTTAACGATATAAAATCTGCCGATGGCCTGGCTCTTCTGTCCCATAACCATTGTCAGATGCAAAACAAAATGAAAATGCTTGAAGAGAGGTTCCAGCAAGCGGATCTGAAAACACACATGAAGAAAACGAAGATAATGAAAATAAATGCAGGAATCGATAACAGTATTGCACTTGAAGAAGCATCACTACATGATGTAGAATCATATATATATATATATATCTTGGCAGCAATATAGACACTGTTGGAGTGACAGACAGTGATATCAAAATAAGAATACAAAAGGCTATAAGCTTTTTCATTGCATTGGGAAATATAGAGAGATCAAGAGAAATCAAGTTCAACACAAAATTCAGAATCCCCAACTCGAATGCCAAGTAAGCCCTATTGTACGGCTCTGAAACATTTTCTTCTTCTTTGATCCTTAACCACCAGCTGTCAAAGCAGTCAGTGACCATCACGCCTAGTGGCATCTTGCAGGGCAGCAACAAACTGCGTCCACTGCATCTCGGCCTCCACAGTTCTCCGCCTTTTTGGCCTTCCTCTCTTTCACTTTCCTTCATGGGTCCATAGCATAGCTATTCTTGTAATGGCATCTGGGTCTCTTCTGAGGACGTGGCCAACCCAACTCCAGCGTCTGCCAGCTGAAACATTGAGAACAACAAAAACAACAACCCAAAAAGTCAAAGACTCATAAATGGGTGCCTGCGTACCATTCTAGTACAGAAGAATTGAAGTGGTCTGATAAAAAGAACCAGACAAGTGCCATTGGAATAAGAGATGCGAAGAAGACGTTGGCGATGGATAGGATACACACTGAGGAAACCTGCTGATAAAATTATAAGGCAGGAGACATCCTTGTACAGGGATCCACACGGTAAGCAAGGCAGAGAGAGACTAACAAACACACGGAGAAGAGAACTGGAAACAGAAATCCATGGGATAAGTAAGACATGTAAAACATTTAGCTGATGGCACGGGATAGAACGACTTGGCATCAATTTGCTGAAAACCCATGCTTCTTGAGAAATTGAAAGGTTATGATAATAATAAGCGGGCCAGATGTGCTTTTGAAAGCTAACATTTCTTGGAGTGTACTAAACCTAACAAACAAAAACCTTATGTATTTTTAATTACCCCGTAAGCTTACTAAATCTCATAAAACCGAATAATACATATTTAAAAAAAAATTACCCAGTGATCATCATATTATTGCATACACATTTTATTCCGCTTAGAAGCAATTCTAAACAAAGCTCTGTCGGTTAACAGCTGTTACGTCATTTTTTAAGTTGGTCGTTATGAAGCGTGAGCGTGGAATTAACGCCTAGCCATGGGCAGATATAAGATAGATCCTGTTGAATGCTGTAGTGAACATTATTTAATAGCCAAACATAGTTTTAACTCGAACATTTTTGTCCATTCAGATTAGTCTGTTGTTGTGTTTCGTTCTCTTGGTCATGGATTTTGCAATAATTGCATTAACGTACCGTAAGAACTGCCAGTCAATTTTTTTATGTCTTCTTCATCTTCAAGTGCCATGTTTGCAGCGTAGGTGATCCCGTCTCTTTACTACTCCTACCTTTGTCACATAATTATTAGATCGATCTCTTTTTCTCTCCGGCAGTATTTAGTTACATTTTTTGTGTGTGACCGCTCGCAATTTCCGTGGTCGGCCCATTTCTTTCTCTGCTATCAAGCAGATATTAGCTATTTTCTAATCAATTTTACACTCCCTTCAGTGATAATTGATCATGTTTGCTTTGGGCTTCTCGGCTTTGCTAAGATTAAGACGCAGGTAAAACCAAGATGGGCCCGGTCAATATTCGTATAGTGAACGCGTGTCATGTTTACCTAGGAGTGCCCCACGATAAATTATCGACCTGTCGGCATGCACTCGGCGGACATAATCATTTCCTGTACACCTTGTTACAAAGACATTACTTTAGATGATAGTAATATCTTATTTGTAAATATTGCCGAGAGAGTGATCGGATTTTTCATTCCATATTTGGAAGACATAATCTTTGTATTAATGCACATAAATTTCCTAGTGGATGTGATAAATTTAACCGTGATACAACGTTAAAATATCTCCAAAGATAAAATGTAGGGATAAAAATAATGCGTAAGCTACTAGAAGACATGATCGCCCATGCCGCGGGTCACCACCCGCCATGGAAACTAACTTGCTAGACGTGAAGGCAAAACGTTTACCCTTGGGACGGGATGAGAACGGAGATCAAAAAGAAAAATATGACTGAACACGTGCTTGAAACTAGCAAGGCTAAAAAGACGCAATTGGTGGGGAAAGGAAAAAAATTCACGTCCCCAAGTTGACACGAGGTAAAGAAATGGACAAAAGGGACCTTAGCTATTATACGCAACATTCATTTCTTGGACGCTTTTGCGATACTTAGTCCTTTATTTGAATTCAGCGGCAAACGCATTACAGAAGATGCTCGAACATATTAAAAAAAAAAACAAACAACTAACCTTGAAAAGTAACTTTTTCTTAATAATAATGTTAGGAATATAAAACGTAGCTGGCCGGATGGCCCATCTTGAGCAGAGAAATAATATGCTTTCATTTATACAGACGGATAGATAATAATGAAGATATTGACAAAAGACTGTGTTGTTCATATCAGCGAGCGACTGCATTGAAACAAAAACATGTCACTAATTTTCAAAAAATTGCGGCCTTGAGACTCAAGTGCTAAAATCTAGATGAATGAAAGGGAGGGGGAATTAGTGGAAAGTTGTGGCTAAAAATAACTCTAGAGGCAGATTCGTGTAGGAAATGCATGTATAAACAAGTGTGTTTTTGTAAAAAACGCAAGTAGAGACAGACGGACCAACGGACAATAATACATACTTGACTGAGGTATGACTGAATTGACTTTTGGTAGGAGGTTTGAAATTTGAAAAGGAAAAAAGGCGGTGATTGGCCACAGATAAACATATTATCGGCGCTCAGACGCGCATCTTTGCCATTCATCATTTGAATGGTGTAACGTGATTCAACGAATAATGCCTCCGGTTCGAGTCCTTCACAATTTAATATGGATTACACACATACATAAACAGTTCAATTCACACATGAGGTACATGCATCAATCAATCAATAGCGTAGACTGCTGTTTTACGTGTCAATGTCCGTTTAAGGATACAATGCAGTAATTGTCGTCAGAACATCACAGCTATATGCACGCGCAGATAGAATGGCTACCTGCCGACAGTGAGACTGTGAGTCTAATTACTTCGTATAAAGTAGACGATTATCTTTCTCCTTCCAAGGATTTAGTTAATCACTAACCTCCATAAGTTTCCTCTCATGTAGAGTTCTAGGACTGACCCTGGTCCATCATAAATGCACATATAAACGGCTATATCATGCCATTGAATTGGAAGGTTAACAAAACGCAGCTATTCAGCTTGGCGGTCAAGTAACAAAGGGTAACGTCTCCTAGTTACCGACTGTGTCCCAAACAACGCTAGACACGTCATAATCGATCGTGTATGGAGCGTTCAATAATTGAAACATCTATCGCAATATATTAAATGCCTTAACCTTTACATTTGCACGTCCGCTAACCTTTAGCAGACGGCGTTAATATCATATACCGTAACAGTAGTAGACACAGTAATTCTTCAGTGGTGTGATTCCCAGAAGCTAATTGCAATATTTAGAGGGACGCCATACTAGAGCCAGCAGCTCAGCTGAGTTTTGCTAGCATATAACTGTGTTCTCTATTCATTATTCTGAACTGTGAGTTTTTTATTTGGCACCAAAGTGGTGTCAAATGCTATGTTGAAAATACAAGTGTGGACCCGTGCAGTCAAAAATTTTGGCAGAGCAGCCTATATTGCCCTCAAGCACGGAGAGGTGGGGCCACCAGATTCCAGCACCAGAACTACTCAGTCAAAGATACGTGAGCGTCTGGCCTGCTGGACATTTACCAACTTATTTAATAACTAACACCCAACTATATTCCCATCAACTAGAACATACCATGTTGGGAAATAAACTTGTATTCTTCCCATCAGTAAATGGACAATGTTTGGTAGTCATAGACTGGGAGTGATGAAGCCACCCCAACAGCACATCCATTAATCGTTCTCCCAGATAAATTACAAATATAAACAGTAGTAATATTAACTAGTCTTGTAAAATACATATGTACACACCTTTCATTTATTATGCCATATATTCATGCATTTCATTCATAATTTCAAAACCTTTCATATGTTCTGACCAAAATAAAACCTTGGTTCAGAACAAATAAACTTAAAGAAAATTTAAATATCAAAATTTTAAACAGCTTGAGTTAGTTCAGTGTGTTATAAATTTTATTAATATTATTAGACTTATTAAATATCTGTGTGTGTGTTTGTATATACTAATACAACACCTTACATTTCAGTACCCTAGATTTTTAACGTAGCCACATTCATTAAGAAAAAAGATATGTGTGAGGTCGTAAGTGGTAGCAAGAAGGGCCTTCTGTAAATTCACAGCTACATTTATCTCAGGAGCCTTCACAGCTGACCTCATGCATCACACTAGGTAATATCACAACCATACAGTACCATCAAAATCCACTACAGTGGAAATATTTTGAATTACCCCATCCTAAACACGCATGTTTGAAATTATTGGCCTGCACTCGAGATGTATACATAACTACATTTTTCATTGGGGCCTGGTCTAATAATAAGCAACTCGTGCCAGGAACGAGAGGGGCAATATAACCTGACACTTTAGTCGGTTGAAAGCACTGTGAAAATTTACTCGCTCCAAGAAGACAACCAGACCTTGCCAGAGTTAAGAATAGCAGCTTATTTCATTTATCGGACCGGACTTTGTTTGAGCATCTTGAGGAAAACTCTACCATTATTAGCAAGAAAAACCGGAATCTGAAACACTGAGTCAAAGTAGGAACGTATTGCTAAAGTAACAACACTCCGGACCAAGTTAAAGAGGCTTCTACAAGTGCCTTTATTTCTCTGAGCCAGCAGTCTGTGAGCCTAAAGATTGGCGTAAGTTGTACATTTTGAATTCTATATTTTTTCATTATTAACATGTGAACTAATACGTATATATTGACTTGTGAATATTAATATGTGAAAATTGCTAGTGCATGTCCAAGTCATTTGAGGCTGGCAACCTCAATATATAGAATTATGATGTCATGAACCACCACTGCCAGGGCTGGTGAATGCTTTATTTCGAGTTTCTTATAAAGTACCAAGAGCAGAGTTAGTCCCAAGTTCCATATGGAGCAGGATGGGAATGATAATACTTGTTATGTTATTAACCTTTTCAACAAGTGTAAATGTAAAACATATTCACTCTAAATGTAATGAAAGTTTCAACCTTTTCAACCAGTGTAAATGTAAAACAAATTCACTCTAAATGTAATGAACGTTTCAACCTATTCAACCAGTGTAAATGTAAAACATATTCACTCTAACTGTAATGAAAGTTTACAACCTTTTCAACCAATGTAAATGTAAACATATTCAAACTGTATTGTTAACATTTTCAACTAAAGTTAAATATAAAACTATTCATTTTAAATGTAAAGATAGTTTTCCGCCCACTGGGATTAAGATTAATTCTCAGAGAGGGTAAAAGTTCTGAGATAGATGGGATGGTGGAATGAAAAGAGGGGGGCACATAAGTATGTGTCGGGAAACTCAATACTCAGAGGGTATTCGTTTCTCTTCTTTTGCCGTACTAGTTGGTGGTACCAGTTGAGGGTACTATTTCTGGAACAAGTGAGAGTATAAGTGTCCTGAAGTCGACGCTAGACACCATCATCAGACGGACCTTCGAGACAAGCTTTGCAGTTACTCCCTTATTCTACTTGGAACGTGCTGCAACTCTTAAATCTTGAAAAGGGACACGAGTGATCCAGTCATCTGTAGCGTAAGGTTTTTTTTTTTTTTTTTTTTCCTTAACCAGCGGCACTTGGGCTTTCAGCCCTTCGGCCCAATGACATGTCATTGCGAGGCTGGGGAACCTGAGGACTTTCCTTCCAACCCGGTCAGGAGCTTCGCTCCTTCCCATCCACAGAGGGTTTATCACAGGAGCCGTTCAGGCTATTCAGTCAAATTTCCGGCCGTAAACATTTCTTCAAACGCCGACGCCCGGGTTTGAACCATGAACACCTGGTCGCCAGTACAACGCCGAAGCCATTACACCAGCGCGGCTCCCATACGTAAGGTTTTTAAGTGTATATATTCAGTAGTAGTACTGAAGAAATAAATGGCATTCTGTATGAAAAGAGTGAAGTCCCATTGTTGGAGAAGAACACTGGTATCACAGAATAGTCATGGCTGTGAAGGTATCTACTTCAGAAAGTATCCAAAGTAAGGTCAGACCCTACGGTGCCATCTTGCTATGCAACTACCTATGAAAATTAAACAATTCAATAAAACTCAAACTTCAACAATATAAACTTAATAAGTCAGAGCGTTACAATTATGAACCATTTAATATTTACACTTATCTTGTTTCTTTTCTTGTGCACTTATGAAGGGTAAACTGATGAATGTGAATGACTAAAAGTGATTGCACAACTTGAATGATTGTTGAGTTGATTAAGAACTAATTTAAAAAGTCTTTTCAGCATTCTTGAATTTGACTAAAAAGGTTCTCCAAAGTTCCTGTCTCACTATAGTCTCTTGTCTGGGCTATTAATCAAACTGTTTCATCATAAACTAAGCACTGTCTTTGACTGCTCACATATGCTGCAGGAATGTTGTCACAATTAGTACTCAACTTTAGAGTCAATGTTTGTCCTCATTTGAATGACACACCATTGTATGTTGAAGATCTTTGCTCTAGACCACCAAATGCTGATGGGGACTAAGGCTGATATCTAGATGACAATATATAGGCTCCTGTGAGGTTCCAGGAAGCTCGTTGATCTGGATTCAAGACCTCCAGTGTATTATGACACATATGAACCTGCGGACAATGATAGACATGTGGCTAGTCCTTTGGATATAAACTCACAAGTCTATGTGTGCATGAGATGAGTGTGTTTCCGATAGTTGCATGTATATGAATGATACATGGCTCAGTATGATTCGCAGCAGCGAGACAAGACAGGTGTCTATGTGAAGAACATTTTCCAAAATAATATAATACATTTTATACATGTGTATGATGCTACCTTTGCCTTTTACATTATGGAAAGCCAAGTCTCTGATTCCAATATAAGTGACTATTCCATATGACAATCCTGAAAACACTGCAAGCATCCAAATCTTTCTACAGATTTACAAATAAGGTGCAGTTCAGTTCTCCGGTCTGATCCTGACACAAAATAAAGCTGCAATAAAACAAATTAATTAATCATAAGTCTACATACCCTGTTAGGATAGATGTTAAGCACAGAAAAGACTTGAAATGGTGAAATGGAATTGCACGGCTGTGACGGTATTGCCTCCCCTGCTTTGCAGTAGTGGTCCAACAGTGGCCAAAACTCAAGAGTATCTAATATGGGTGTTAAGTCATGTTTTTGAGTAGGAATTAAGTGTTTGGGATTCTTATGTACGGGTCTGATTTTTTATAGACACGCGAGTAAGCACGTTTAAAGTTATGAGATGATTTTTTACTTGGGTGCTTTGTACGCTATATTTTTTTAACATAGCTCAACTGAGTAGGTGTTAGTTTTTTAAAAATATAGAAAGTGTTTATATGTTCTGAGTAGTTGGGGGGAGAGATACGGTTGAGCTGAGCTCACACCTCAAGCTGTTAGTCCGCGCTTGAGCGAACTTTTACTGAGTTATACTGAGAAACTATAATCTCGGTCAGTATGTATCTGGCAGAGCTTCGAGACGGGATAGTCTCGCTAGTGTGTGTCCAGAGTGTGTTTTTGAGTCTTGATTCGGGGATTGTATGAAGAAGAACACATTATTCTCTTCATGGAAGCCATTCTATATATTATTCTATAATCTTGATAATGAAGAATCTAAGGATATAAGATTTCATCACGGTGAAGTTTCCACCGTTTATGAGTGAGCCCGATCAGATTCCTTACGGATTATTTGCACATGTTTGACTTTGTATCTTTGGATAGTTGCTGTGTATGCAACCAATTAGAGATTGAAGATATTCTTAAGGCCTTGAATTATACCGGCCATCATCATTTATAAGGCATTGCTATTAATGTAACCAATTTTCTGATGAATGATTTGTGATGAGTTGCTATTTTTCTGCAACCTACTGCCATGGATTATTACCACATGTTTGCCATTATAACTTGTGACAGTGTACTGTTCCTGATGTCTATGTTGCTGTCGTCAATAAACTGTGTATGAGTTGGAAACGCACTCGTCTTACCCGTTGGTCTATTCCTGACCTGACGTTACTGTTGTGTGGGTGAAAATGGAATATAAACAAACCTAAAGAACTCATGACATTCGCTTATATATTATACAACTGTCGGCCACTACTGTAAGCCCGACATTACTGACATCGTCCTTATCAGTAGTACTACACCACAACACCCACCACAAACAATCAACAATAACAGAAACACTAACAGAACGGCTTGTACGAATCTACACACAGTAACAGAAGTGGTGTCTCCAGTGATATGGGGTTTTGATACCAAGAACAGAAATAGGATTTAACAGAAGGATATCATCTACAGAAGTTCAATAGCATTCCCCAGAACATCCACTAACATAATTTTTTTGTAGTGTACAAGTCAAGATACACAGTGTTGCCAGTGCGAGTTTTCGTGAACAAGTTTCAACTAGACGTCAACTGTTGCGTTTCAAGACTTGAGAAACGAGGAGTTCCTGTACCTATCAACGTTGGATTGCAACATACAGTGTGACACCAGATGCCCATCGTTGTCTTTGTCGCGAAGGCCGGAAATTCTTTATTGCAGATAAGTGGTTTTTTGTATGTGCACTGTGCCACTGTATGCGTTAGTGAGCCTTTCTTTATAATGTGTACCATTTTTTCTTCTTAGTGTTCTATGTTCCATGTTTTATGCGGGTTTGGTTGGGAGGTGTCTTACGGTAGGAAACATCCCAGTTTTCATTCCAGGGCCTACGTAAGCGTTCTTTAGGGACATTCTTGCGGATTTCCCGCAGTGGAAATTTCCAGCAAATTTTTTGCTGAAGGATTTTCAGTCCCTGTGTTTGGTGATCTGTGACACTATTGTTTAGGTGTGACGAATTGTTTTATTGTCGTTATTGTAGTATTTTTACTCTGTGCCTTAGTTTCTTGATTAATTTGTTTGTGATTGTCATTCTCAATCTTACTATCATTTATTTCTATACAAATTGTTTGTTTATGCACTGTGCTGTTGCTTGTCTTGTCACTCTTCTCGCAGTGTCATTGCATTTTTTGCAATATTTTTTCTTTCGTTCTGCTTTCTTGTTTATTTGATTCTGCGAACGTTATCATTTGTTCTTCGGTATTTCGTCTTGGGTTTTGTCATTTTCCGTACCTTCATCATGTATTTCTTGTCTTAATTTTATGCACGACTTAATGATTGATTTATAATTACATGCTATAGTTGTATACAAGTTCTGTTAACAAGGACTTGCCACCCACTAATTAGGGATAAGATTAACTTCTTAGATAATATCTTAGATAAGTTAACTACTTATAAAACAGGCATAATGTCTAGTTTGGATTATTTCATAAAGCAAGGGAAGGCGCTTGGTATGGAGCCTGAAGAGTTAAAACTTTTAGCAACCGTTGAGTATGCAAAAGTGCAGGAAGCTGAAGATAAAAAACTTCAAATGGAAACTGAAAAATATAAACTTCAAATGGAAGAAAAGAAACTTCAAATGGAAGCTGAGAAATATAAACTTCAAATGGAAGCAACTGAGAACGACAACCGTAGACTTCACGAGCAAACGTTGTTCTCTATGGAACTTGAGAAAATGAAGGTAACGAATGAAAATAATGCACACAATGCTACGGACACTCAAACAACTTCACAGAGGACTAATTCTAATTTCTATAAGATCAGATTGCCTCCTTTTAGACCTGTCTCCGATGACGTCTTATTCTATCTGAATAGGTTCGAACTCACTTGTGAGTATCATAAGATAGATAAGTCAGAATACTGTACACGACTTATGGAACTACTTTCAGGTGCAGCTATGACAGCTGTAAGTATGTTGGAAGGTCCTGATAAGAATAACTATGATACTGTCAGAGCTGTGTTATTTAAAAAATACCAACTTGATGAAGACGGCTATCGTCTCCGCTTTAAATCTCTGTTGCTGGAGACTGGAAAAGATGTTTTGGAATTTATAGCAAATATGCGTCTTACGTTCTCACGTTGGGTTGAGCTCTCAAAGATTGAGCACACATATGAAGCCCTCATGGACTTATTGCTTCGGGACAAAGTCAAGTCGTCAGTTAACACTTCTTTTCTTTCCTTTCTACATGAACGAAAGCCTACAAACTTGAACGATATGGAACAATATTGTCGCCAATACGTAACGGCACACCCACATGTAATTGTTGGCCACTCTCAAGTCAGAGAAGGTTTACCCGTGGCTTCGGCATTACCATATGGTTCTAATTTTCGCTGTAGATCACAAACTGTTGATCGCAATTTTGGTAGGGGAGATTATCGTGATTTTAGACAGTACCAAGGGAGTCCATCACGTAGTAATTCTCCTTCTCCAAGAAACTGGAGACAATTTAATGGACCTCCACATTTTGGTTCCAACAATTCTGGAAATTATGGTAGGGATAACTACACTTGGGATTATCAACCTTACAGTAATTTTTCTCGAAACCAACAACATTCACAAAATAGATATTTTGATCAAAGAGGAAATAATAATCGCAACAATGCTAACTGGGGTTCAAATCAGAATAATGGTCCCAATAGAGGAAATAACAATGGTCCCAATAGAGATAATAGTTGTGATCGATCTCGATATGGTGGTAGATCTCAAAATGATAGATCGCATCGCCATGATAACTCTGCTCAACAGGAGCCTCAGGTTATTGTTAATCAGGGTAACAATAATAATAATGTCTCTAATGCTACTGCTTGTTCTGCTTTCGATTTCAATCGAGCATCTCAGTGCTCTAAGTGCACAACTTTATTCCAGCCTACAGCGGTGACTACCTTGAGTTGAGGTCATCCTCTACCTACTCTTTCTGCCTTGTCTGCACATGACGGATCAGGCTCTTTAACACTACACAAGGGATTTGTGAATAGTAATCCCGTCTCAGTACTCTTTGATTCGGGATGCACGACTGTTGGGATTAGACAGTCACTTGTTCATCCATCTTGCGCAACTGGTAACATGGTGAAATGTGTGACATTCGGTGGGACAGTTGAGACTTTTCCGAGTGCCATAGTCCACATTGCCACACCATTTTTTACTGGTTACATACACGCATGTATTATCAGAGCGCCTATCGCCGACCTTACTGCCGGACAGATTCATGGTATAAAGATATGTACGCCGGTACAAATTGCTGCTTGGGAACGGCAACATAACATTACTGCCACCACCTTAATGACTATGCCAAAATCTTATCACCAGGTACATTCTGCTAACGTGATACATTCTGCTAATTTGGTGCAATCTTGCAGTATTGATGATACGATAGTTCATCATACCAATTTTGGCGCTTCTTTTAGCCCAGTTCGACATACCTCAGTACGTCGTTACTCTAACTTTGACTCTTCTTTAACTACTATTATAGAAGATGATCCTTCAGTTTTGTTTGACACACACATTAACTTTATAGCTACGAGTGAATCTACATCCAGTCACGTTAATTGCAACGTCTTTGCTGCAATGACTAGTGTTTTCTTTGCTACATGTACGGACTTCGTTGTTAGTACATATCTATACCTTATGAGTTTCTTTACCTTTCTTATTGGGCCGGTTAGCTCCGCTAAAAACCATCAGCGGAGAGAAGCTAACCGATAAGGGTAAGCAGATGGAGAGGTGGGTCGAGCACTACTCTGAGCTTTACGATAGGGAAAATACCGTTACGCCTGCAGCCCTTGATGCTGTCAATAGTCTGCCAACTATGGAGGAGCTGGATGCCGAACCAACATTAGAGGAACTCAGTAAGGCCATTGATAGCTTGGCCTCTGGCAAAGCACCAGGCAGTGATGGGATTCCTCCTGATTTAATCAAATGCTGTAAGAGCACGCTATTACATCCCCTGCATAGGATGCTGTGCCAGTGCTGGGAAGAGACAACTATTCCTCAAGACATGCGAGATGCCAAGATTGTAACACTGTATAAAAATAAAGGAGACAGAAGTGATTGCAATAACTACAGAGGCATCTCTCTTCTTAGTATTGTTGGTAAGGTTTTTGCCAAAGTCATCTTAATGCGACTACACAAGTTAGCTGAGCGCATATATCCAGAAGCACAGTGTGGATTCCGAGCTGGCAGATCAACAACAGACATGATCTTCTCTCTCCGCCAGCTTCAGGAAAAATCAAGAGAGCAGAAAAGATCATTATATATCGCCTTTATAGACCTCACAAAAGCATTCGACCTGGTTAGTAGGGATGGACTCTTTAAAATCTTCCTGAAAATAGGCTGCCCTTCTAAAATGCTGGAAATGATAAAGTCATTCCATGACGACATGAAGGGAACAGTCCAGTATGCTGGAAGCACGTCACAGCCCTTTGATATACGAAGTGGCGTTAAACAAGGCTGTGTTCTGGCTCCGACCCTCTTCGGAATCTTCTTTGCCTTACTCTTGAAACATGCATTCAGAGATGCAACTGAAGGAATATGCCTTCACACTAGGTCAGATGGCCGTCTGTTTAATCTTTCAAGGCTGAAGGCAAAAACAAAAATCAGAAGGGTCACTATAAGAGACTTGTTGTTCGCTGATGATGCTGCAGTCGTCACTCAAAGCCAACAGGAGCTTCAGAGCTTGATGAATCGCTTCACTAAAGCATGCAAGGACTTTGGCCTCACAATAAGTCTAAAGAAAACGAATGTGCTGAGTCAGGATGTGGGTGCTGCACCAGTTATCACTATCGATAACTATGAATTGGCAGTGGTGCACCACTTCACATACCTAGGGTCTACCATCAATGACAAACTCTCATTGGATACAGAAATCGACAGCCGCATTGGCAAAGCTGCAGCTACCTTTGCCCGCCTCACATCGCGTATTTGGGGAAACTCTAAACTCACAATGAAGACCAAAGCTGCGGTATATAATGCCTGCGTTACCAGCACACTCCTATATGGCAGCGAGACCTGGACAACCTATGCTAAGCAAGAAAGAAGGCTCAATACCTTCCATTTGCGGTGTCTACGCCGCATCCTCGGCATCTCGTGGAAAGATAAAGTGACAAATGTCGAGGTGTTGTCACGTGCTGGCCTTCAAAGTATGTATACGCTTCTTAGACAGCGCAGACTTTGCTGGCTTGGCCATGTTCGCCGCATGGAAGATTATCGCATCCCAAAAGATATCTTCTACGGACAATTAGCAGATGGCAAGAGAACAGTTGGGCGACCACAGCTGCAGGAAACTAAGCAGCTGAGGGCTGCCACCTCAGGGGCGCATTCCCATAGTCAGTTATGACTGAAGGGGCTATTATTATTATTATTAGCTCAGTATCTTTGTGTTTTTCGACTTTTTGTCGCACGTTCTGCTTTTCTTTTAAACTTCGACGCAGGTCCAAGTTTACTACTGTCATTTTTTTTATACCTTTATGGTATATTTCTTGCTTTTTTTCTGTGCCCGGTACATAGGCTATGAGTTCACTTCAGCCTTTGAGATATACGCCTTTGTCAACTGCATTTCCTTTGTCTTGCGCAAAACCTCAGATTGTCAGCCATCATTACACTCTTGGTCATCATTACACTCAACATGACGTGGGTATCATTTGTATATTCACGACTTTTCCGTACATCATTTCACACTACTATTTTTCTCGGACACTTTTATCGCCCTATATTATTGATAATTTCAATTCGGTTTGTGCTACTTACACTGCCACCCTTTCTCGTTTATCGGAGGAAGGTTCGACTAACATCATACAGTGGTCTGAAGTTTGCACCGCCACATTTGGTAGGTTAAAGTTAAAGTTAACTTTTTTTCTCTGATAATATCCTACCGTTACCAAACAGGAATTTTCATTTCAGTATTCGCAGGAACGGCTTCTCGATGGTAATCGGAGCTGTTATACGTGTCTTCATACCATTGACTGAATTTCAGCGTCGATACTCTGCAATAGACATCAATATGTTGGACAATTCAAGATCTCCAAGAGACGCTGTTGCCTTGCGCCCGTTTGACTGTACCATTCAAGCCATTCGGAATTCTGACTCCGCAGTGGAGGATTTTGTCTCAACACGCTCATAAGAATTTCATGTGACACGTTATTAGCATATTATTCATACACAACAGTGTGTTGATGAACATTTAGAAAATGTGTGTTTTTTCTGACATTGTTATTTATTTTCATTACCTAGCACTTAGTTGTGCGCCAGTAGTAACTGTTTATAGCGGTATTAGTTTCTGCTTTCTATAATAAGCTCATTATTAGTGATTAATAAGTTAATTAACTTGTTTCTCTTGCGTATTATGCTCTATTTAGATTGTAGCTTTCTTCTTGTTTGATTTTTTTTTGTTGGTTTATATAAGTATTGCCTTTTTGTTCCATGCTGTTTTGCCATACTTGTATTTATTTACACACAACAGGTTGATTAATTTAAATTGTTTCCATGTTGTATAATTGCTTTCTTTCTCTACACACATTTCATTGCTGGTCATTCTTCATTTCATTTCATCTCCTCTTTTCACTTTCCACTTATTGATTCATATTTTGTCTATGCTTGCATACTTCATCTTTGTTTGAATTATATGTTTGATCCTCTTTGCATACTTCATTTTCATTTTCTACTCATACTTTCATCCATCTATTGTTGATTTACTTACACGACTTAACATATAGTATAATTCTCTGTTGTATATAATTGAATTTGATCGACCTCACATTTTTGTTCGATGTAATTTAAAAAAAAAATGATGAAATCATTTTTTTCCCCAAGGGTCGGTGTAATCTGTTAAGTCATATTTTTGAGTAGGAGTTAAGTGTTTTAGATTCTTACGTACGGGTCTGATTTTTTATAGACACGTGAGTAAGCACGTTTAAAGTTATGAGATGATTTTTTAATTGGGTGCTTTGTACGCTATATTTTTTAACATAGCTCAACTGAGTAGGTGTTAGTTTTTTAAAAATAAAGAAAGTGTTCATATGTTCTGAGTAGTTGGGGGAGATATGCAGTTGAGCTGAGCTCACACCTCAAGCTGTTAATCCGCGCTTGAGCGAACATTTACTGAGTTATACTGAGAAACTATAATCTCGGTCAGTATGTATCTGGCAGAGCTTCGAGACGGGATAGTCTCGCTAGTGTGTGCCCAGAGTGTGTTTTTGAGTCTTGATTCGGGAATTGTATGAAGAAGAACGCATTATTCTCTTCATGGAAGCCATTTTATATATTATTCTATAATCTTGATAATGAAGAATCTAAGGATATAAGATTTCATCACGGTGAAGTTTCCACCGTTTATGAGTGAGCCCGATCAGATTCCTTACGGATTATTTGCACATGTTTGACTTTGTATCTTTGGATAGTTGCTGTGTATGCAACCAATTAGAGATTGAAGATATTCTTAAGGCCATGGATTATACCGGCCATCATCATTTATAAGGAATTGCTATTAATGTAACCAATTTTCTGATGGATGATTTGTGATGAGTTGCTATTTTTCTGGGACCCAAAAGATGCAGCAATAGTGAATGCAGTCAGCGACCCATAGCTTGACTGCTTGCATCAGGACCAGCGAACCAGAGCTGGTCAAGACCGTACTCCACCTCCACGTGGTGATCCTGGAAACAGTCTGCAGCAGTGCAGTCTGGCTGAGCGAGTACGGATCGAAATGGGAAGGCAAACCCGGTCCCTAAAAAATGCCGTACAGAAGTCGGATGTGTCGATCGAAAGGTGCAGATATCACAGCTTAGGCGCAAACAGACACAACGCAACCACCGTCCTTTTCAGGGTGAACGAGGAAGAAGAAGAAAGAAGAAGCTATTTTTCTGCAACTTACTGCCATGGATTATTACCACATGTTTGTCATTATAACTTGTGACAGTGTACTGTTCCTGATGTCTATGTTTCTGTCGTCAATAAACTGTGTATGAGTTGGAAACGCACTCGTCTTACCCGTTGGTCTATTCCTGACCTGACGTTACTGTTGTGTGGGTGAAAACGGAATATAAACAAACCTAAAGAACTCATGACATTCGCTTACATATTATACAACTGTCGGCCACTACTGTAAGCCCGGCATTACTGACATCGTCCTTGTCAGTGGTACTACACCACAACACCCACCACAAACAATCAACAATAACAGAAACACTAACAGAACAGCTTGTACGAATCTACACACAGTAACAATGGGCTTCAAAGGTGTCTACCTTTGCACAAGATTACTCTTGGCAGATATGTAGATAGAAGGTTAATGACGCTTCTACCACAAAGTAATGTCCACAAGATATTCAGATAAGCGAAAACAATGCTGCATTTGAATGAGCACGTTAATTCTAGAATCTGCCAACAACGTTTGTGAAGGATTAAGCAATGGTTTATGTTAGCTCATTTAAACCCCCACCTCTGATTAAATCAGGGAAATTCTTTCTATTCTGGTATGGCTCAGTTTAGAGTGTGTGTGTAGTAAATTTGACTGAGACAAACACGCAGTAACTTTAAAATGATTAAATCGAAGTTCAATTTGTAAATTTAATTTAATAATCACTTAACAGTGTGAAAATAATATGAATAGTAATGAATCAAGAAGAGTTATCATCACGGTCGTGATAGGAGGTAACTGCTTTTTTTTTACAAGAAGTTCAAGTGGCAGCATATATTGAACTTAGCTGCCAATGACGGTTCTCCTCCTTCTGATGGGTTGGTTCTTTTTACACTGCTCGCACTCGTCGCTGGGCAAGGTTGTCGGGTGTAGCTCGTTTCTCAGAAATGTCAGGGAGAGTCTACAAAGTTGGTCCCTCGTCTTAAAGCTTGGGCCACTGTTCCCTTCTTGTTCCAGAGAAAGTACTTTCTGCTGGTACCACCAATAACTATGGTAAAGAATAGAAACGAAACGCTCTTCTGAGTATTGCGTTTTTCAACCCATGGTTATGCGTCCCTATCTTCCCATTCCACCATCCCATTTAACTCAGAATTTACCCTCGATGAGAATTAAATTTTATTCCTTTGGGATAAAACTTTCTTTACATTTAAATTGAATAGTTTTTATAGTTACTTTACATTTAAAGTAAAAGGTTAATAGTACAGATAGAATATGTTTACATTTAAATTTACACTGATTGAAAAGTGTTCACAATATAAATTGAATATGTATTCATTTATATTTACACTGATTGAAAAGTTTGAAACTTCCATTAATTTTAAAATAAATATTTTCACAGAGATATACACTGGTTTGAAACTGTAAGTATTATACTTAGAATGGACATCATTTCTTTCATCTTTTCCTCCCTGCTCCATATGGAATTCGGGACGTCTTTATGCTTTTAGTTCTCTTTAAGAAACTAGCAATAAAGCAATCACCAGCCCGTGGAGTGGTGGTTCATAAATCATCATTGTATACGCTGAGGTTGCCAGCCTGAATTGATTGGGACATTTTCACATATTAAAATTCACATGGCAATATGCATATACATGTTAGTTCCCATGTTAGTAATGAAATTTAGAATGTAAATCACAACTTACGCCAATCCTGGCTCACATACGTTTTGTTCAGATGAATAAAAGAGACTTGAATCGGCCTCTTACATGCATCTGGGGTGTCGTTAATTTAATAAGTTCCCTCTCTGACTTTGTGTGTCTCCTTGAGTTTCCTCAGAGAGCAGCTTTCCTTATTAAAATAATAGAGATTTCCTGTGCTGTTTTTGTAAGTCATGATAAATACTCAAATAAAAGGTGTCCTGTCTGATAAAATGAAATTCTGAACTCTAGGCTTCACACCGGCAAGGTCTGGTGTCTTGGCAAGCGATCTTCACAGTAGTTTTTACTGACTGAAGCGTCAGGTTATATTCACTGCCTTCCCACGCATTCGTTGTTATGAAGCTCAGAAGATCAGCCAATCTGATTTGAATATTTTGTATGACTCATCTTGTGCAAAATTTTAAACATTACTTTTCTGAAAATGGGCTGTAAACATCCGATTCCCTGTGTACCGACTCATGAACACGTCGTTAACCTCATACGAAAACGTGTGTCAGATGTATCAAATTATTACTTTCGCTAAAGTAATGTCTAATTTGATGCTTGAGCATACTCAAAATCCGTATCTTTACAACCTTGGCGGAGACGCACCCGTGCCTTATCAGTGATTAGTCAGATTGCGCTGGACGATGTACGTGTTAATCTGTATACTGATATCGGCCACGCCTGCGATTAACCAACTTGGTTGTCGATAATGTTCTCTCAGCCGCTCCTGCAAATGTTTAGTATTATCATCCAACAGGAGTGTCAGATAAACAGACAAGACACAATATGCTGAAAGTAGCGAAAGAATGTAGATACAAAATATCTGCTACTTAGCAGAGAAAGAGAGAAAGTGTGACAAATAGAAAGCGCGCAATAACATCAGTGTCGCAAATGTAACTGATTACTGCCGATTAGGAAGAGATTAGGAAGAAGAAGCGGTTGCCCCAATCCATTATGTGACAACGGCAACATAGATAGCAAAGTTATAGCCTTGGCAAGCTTCTTTCTTCAGTCTATCTCTGGCTTTCGCTGTGTAAGTGTGTGTTTTGAAAACTCCGCTGCATCTTTTTATAGGCCAGTCGCGAACGTATAGGAAAGCAGCGTTTTGCAGCCTGTCTTCCACCTGTCACTTTTATCAGTTTCGAGTGAAATGTGCGAGCTGGGTTCCAGACATCTTCGTCGTGCATCTTAACTCGTTTATCCTTAACTTTCTGATATATCTCCTTTTATTTTCCGGACTTGATTCTTTCTTTCGATATGCATTTGGCTATAATTGGTTCTGATATACATTATTTACAAATTTTTAAATTCTACCGACTCAGTAGTTTTCGATGTGCTGGCTCTTTTAATCTCAATTTCCTCCATAAGTACTCCTTCTATCTACTATTCCTTAGATCTGCATATTTCTGGACTTACCGTTTGAAAAACAAACCAATATTTCATCACGTTCTGTGAATGCATTATCTTGCACTACCTCTAAATCTAAAATATACTTCGTACAGTTTTGTTCTCCGAGCAGACGGCATAATACAATATCGATCGTCTTCCGCGAGCTCGTAATTTCTGATTGGCTGGCCCAATTCCGTTCTTTTTCATTCATTAACAAGGGCAATGTTTATCACGCTACATCGTCTATCTGCAAAGACCCGAACATCAGCGGGAGCAGAAACGACTATTGGCAGCTAAGTAAAACTTAAAAGCTGCCAAGTGAACTGTCCATTTTCGAAAACCCTAACATCATACTGTGATGAATACTTGTTTCTTGTGGTAAAGTGGGATGATATAAATATTTATAGGGGACTTAGTGTACTGACTGAGATCAGCTGTGAAGGTATCTGTATCTAATAAGTGTGGGGTATTACAGATGACCTTACTTTGCTACCACATTTATACCTCAGTCAGACTTATTCTGGGATATTGTGATGACTACGTTGAATGTCTAGGGTTATGATAGTGATGAAGTGTATGTTCACAACAACCAACAGACAGATAAACAATTTAATTTAATCCACACTACTTTACAACACTGTGACACTCACATACATAGAACACTCTATAAGACTATCTTAATAAGTCAAGTGTAACTTTTAAAAATATGTATTAATTCCTGTCAATAATAGATATCCTGATTCAACTACAAAGTGAACCAGGAATCACAATCAAATGAAATTACAAGTTGTATGTACACAATTTATAGATAGGATCTTTGTATTGACATATATTATTATTACAATATGTGTGTAAGTAGTGATGTAGTACTATGAGGTAATACTGGCTATTCAAGCTAGGTGGTTGTTTGACATCATGACTTCAAGTGTTTGTATCTGGTGGAAATAATATTGGAAAGGTTCACAGTTTCTTTTTATTTGAAACAAATAAATGTCCCTCTTGATTTAAGGTAAAGTCACTTTTAGAGGGGGGTATACACAAGATTGAGCTGCTCTGGCCAACGTAATCTTAACTTCTGTGTGGGCGGCAGGAAACAGTCTCCTATGCTCGCTTGCTTCACAGTTTTCTTGAGGAACAACACTGGTCGATATCTTGACCAAGGAGTATGCTATCAGCCTCTGGATTCAGCAAAACTCAGACCATGTGCTGCTTTAATACGTTAGTACCACGGTCCCACAATTCACGGAAATATTAAACAAATACGTTGACTGACGATGAGTTATGGCACAATTCCGATCTGCCTCTGTCCCAGGCTTTTATTAGAAAAATATGAGCTGGATCTCAACGCACTTGCTTTTACAAATTGGATTTTCAAAAAGTGGCACTGAACTGACGCTCCTAATTGACTATATTAAATGGTCTAGCCAATGAGACCATGTTTACAAAAGCTTTTGAAAAAAAGTACCCTTCCTATCGTTTCCATTAACAACCAAAAATAGTATCTGCAATCGACTAATCGTGTTTAGCCTTACATATTATTCTAGACAATCAAATCGGATTTAACGTGGTGGCCTCATTTCCTCTAAAGCAGAGTCCAAACACGCTATTATGAGCAAATATGATCCTGTGTTGTCAGACAACACCACTATAATACTTTGGCTATAATTTGTTAATTATTAGACCATTTGCTTAACACCCAACATATTCTTTGTCAGCAAGTCCTAAGGCACCCAAATATATAAGTTTAATTAAGCTAAGTGGCTGCGTTCAAAATATGTATTTTCTTCTAGGATAGTCGTGCTGTTACCACCTCCTCACTTCCATACTATGGGGTGTCTTATGTACTGTCAGACTAATGTCAGGAGCTTAGACATAAATCAGTAGAATGTCATGTTTCCTAATAAGCATTAAACATGTTTTCAAAACCTAACCGTGTATTGGTAGTGTTTTTTTTAATTACTGTTTATTTGAAAAAAATTAGTGCTTCATGCCTTTCGCGTTCACTTTTTCATCGCGAGACGAACGTGGTAGTATTGAATGCGTTCCTCCTTCTCTCTCTCTCTCTCTCTCTCTCTCTCTCTCTCTCTTCTAAGCTCGTCTGTCTTTTCTTTTACTTAGTGCATAAAATGACATGAATGGAATATTAATCTAGGTCATTACGCAGTGTGTCTATCTCAAGGTTTTCTAAGAAATACAGTACACGTTTTATTTTTTTGAAACGCGTGTAGTTTATGCAGTAGGCTTTACTAGCAAACGTGAAAGCGTTACAATTATGCAGATGGAGCATAAAAAGGGGTTTTCTTGTTAGCTAGTATGACGTTCTATAACACAGGCATACGCTATTGTGACCGCACTGTTCTTCTTTTACCATTCTTCTTTCCTTTTATTGAATTAATTCGTTAGGCTTTACATTTCCTTTTTAATTTATATATGTGGATTTAGAATGTCTCACGACAAATTCTCCTCACTTAAAACAGGCGTTATATGTCAGTCTATAATTCTATATACACATAGAGAAATTTAATATTATTCCTGGTGATTTCTTTGATTTTCATCGCACGGATGGCGGCTTAGAAAATCTGCATCAACGTTTCTCTGATTTTATTTTGATCATGGATTAATGCAGGTGGGTCAATTCAAAGTAAGCACTACTGACGAAGGTTGCCTCAGACCTCTGCAATCCAAGAATCCATTTCAGTTATATTACTGAACAGCGGCAAGTGTTACTGCTTGTCTTATTGCTGCTTAGCAATCACTATTCACCATTTCTCTTCTCTGAGTCTGCTCAACGACATGTCCCGAGAATATTAGATGTTCCTCAATTTGTACGTTATGAGGAGTTGATCTATATGGTGATATCTGAGTTGTGTAGGGGATCCAATAATTTCCTGATCAGCCTTAATAAACACTCGGACTATCCTCAATTCAAAAAGGCAACACTGGAGACACTCTGCTCCTCCGAAATGTTCACAGCCAACAATTGGTCTCACCTTTGTGTTACCGGGGCCCGAAAGGGGAGCAAAGAATAGTAACACTGTCCCCTGCCAAGCATGTCGTAGAAGGCGACTAAGGAGGGTTGGGCATGGAGCCGGTTACCCCATCTTGTAAAAAAAATTTAAACCACAAAAAACTTCAACAAATATGGACAAGTCAAATAAAGAAAATAAAACACAGCCATCCAAGACAGGGGAAGGTCCTCTCGCGGGGAGGCGTATGATGCAACACAGAGAAAGCCGAAAGGAATCTGTGTTGCTGACTAACCTTCTTTCTTCTAGGAGAACTTCCAGATTTGGCACCTGGAATGTTCGGACATTGAACGAACAAGGGAAAGTGGCACAAGTAGCAGCAGAAATGAGGGAATACAAAATCGAGGTTCTGGGAATGTGTGAAACAAAGTGGAAGGGGGTAGACAGGAAGAAACTCATCACAGGTGAATTGGTGCTGTCCTCAGGACACGAAGACGAAAGTTCACACCACAGTGAAGGGGTAGCTCTTATGTTATCTAAAGAAGCACAGAAAGCACTCATTGAATGGGAAGCTGTGGGACCCAGAATAATAACAGCTATTTTCAAAACAGCTAAAAAGAAAATTCATGTCAATGTCATCCAATGTTATGCACCAACTAATGACAAAGAAGAGTCTGTGAAAGAAGTATTTTATACTAAACTACAGGAAATTATGGATAAAGTAAAAAGAAGAGACATCATAATTTTGATGGGTGACATGAATGCAAAGATAGGTACAGTCAATACCGGATTTGAAGAAGTCATGGGAAAACATGGGCTAGGAGTAATGAATGAAAATGGAGAACTATTCGCAAACTTCTGTGCTTCAAATCAACTGGCTATAGGAGGAAGCATGTTTCCACATAAGAGAATACACAAGGCAACATGGATATCACCAGACCATAGAACAGAAAATCAGATCGATCATATATGCATAAAGAAGAAGTTTAGATCATCATTGCAGGATGTAAAGGTATATAGAGGAGCAGATGTGGCATCAGATCACCATCTTCTGATAGCCAAAGTAAAAATGAAACTCAAGAGATATGCAACAATGCAAAATTATAGACAACAGTTTAATGTAGGACAGCTAAGAAATCAAGAAACAAGAGACAAATTTTCGGTCACAGTATCCAACAAATTCCAAGTGCTCCAACAGTTGGAAGATGTAGAGAATACAGAAGACTATTGGCAGCAGGTCAAAACGGTATGGAAGGAGACATGTGAAAAAATACTGGGGAAAAGGGAAAGACAACAAAAAGCATGGATAACAACAGAAACCATCAATAAGATAAAAGATAGAAAAAACAAGAAAGCAGAGTTAAACACAAGCAAAACCAGAAGTTCCAAAGCCAAGGCTCAAGAAGTGTACACAGAAGCAAACAAAGAAGTAAAAAGAAGTATCAAAAGAGACAAGAGAAAGTATATTGAGGAGTTGGCAAGAGAGGCAGAAGATGCTGCAGCCAAAGGAAATATGAGAGAACTGTATAGCAGCACAAAGAAGCTAACAGGGAAATACAAGCAAACAAGTTGCCTCATAAAAGATAAGAATGGGAAACTGCTCAGCAATATACAAGAGCAAATGAAGAGGTGGACGGAATATTTTGGGGACCTTCTCAATAGACCAGCTCCACAAAACCCGCCGGACATCCAGCCAGCAGAAGAAGAGCTACAAATTATCGGTGAAAGACCAACGAAGGAAGAAATAAAGAAAGCCATAAAGCTTCTAAGAGATGGAAAAGCGTCTGGACCTGATGGCATTCCAGCAGAGGCCATCAAAGCAGATATCGACACGGCTACAGAGATGTTATATAAATTACTTGGTAAAGTCTGGGAAAAAGAAGAGATACCAGCAGAATGGAAGGAAGGATATCTGGTTAAGTTGCCTAAGAAGGGAAATCTACAAGAGTGCACAAATTATAGAGGAATAATGTTACTATCAGTGCCAGGAAAGGTATTGAACAGGATTATCCTTGAGAGATTAAAGGAGTCCATAGACAAGAAATTGAGAGATGAACAAGCAGGTTTTCGACAAAACAGATCATGTACAGACCAGATAGCCACTTTGAGAATAATAGTTGAACAAAGTCTGGAATGGAATTCACCACTATACATCGGATTTGTGGACTACGAAAAAGCATTTGACAGTGTGGACAGAGAATCACTTTGGAAATTGATGAGGCATTATGGAGTTCCCCTGAAGATCATTAATTTAATAAAGAAAACCTATGAAGACATGACGTGCAGAGTTCTTCATGAAGGACAGCTTACAGAACCATTTGGGATAAGAACAGGAGTGCGACAGGGATGCCTCTTGTCTCCATTTCTTTTCTTGCTGGCAATAGATTGGGTTATGAGATCATCGACAACACACAACAGAAATGGAATCCAGTGGACTCTGACTAATCAGTTGGATGAACTGGATTTTGCTGATGACTTGGCTCTCCTGTCCCATAACCGTAATCAGATGCAGGACAAATTGAAAACACTCGATGAGAGGTCACAGCAATTGGGTCTGAAAATACACAGGGAAAAGACAAAAATAATGCGAATAAATGCAGGTAATGAAAACAGGGTTGAACTTGAAGAAACACCAATACAAGATGTAGAATCATACACATATCTTGGCAGTAATATAGACAAAGTTGGAGGGACAGACAGCGATATCAAAATAAGAATACAAAAGGCAAGAGGAGCTTTCATTGCATTGGGAAATATATGGAGATCAAGAGAAATAGGATCCAACACGAAAATAAGAATCTTCAACTCAAATGTGAAGTCAGTCCTATTGTATGGCTCTGAGACATGGAGAACAACAAAGACAACAACCAAAAAGCTACAGACTTTCATAAATGGGTGCTTGCGTAGAATAGAGGGATTAAAATGGTATGACAAGGTTACCAATGTGGAACTGATGACAAGAACTGGACAAGTGCCAGTGGAACAAGAGATGAGAAGAAGACGATGGCGATGGATAGGACACACACTGAGGAAACCTGTTGATAGCATTACAAGGCAGTCCTTGTTCTGGAACCCCCAGGGCAAGAGAGGCAGAGGAAGACCAAGAAGTACGTGGAGAAGAGAGTTGGAAACAGAGGTGAAAATGATGAGGAGAACATGGAAAGAACTTGAGATGATGGCACGTGACAGGAGGACTTGGCATGTGTTTGTTGAAGGCCTATGCTCCTTTGGGAGTGGAGGGTTATGAATGAACAATTGGTCTGATCTCAGGCGTGATTGAATGTGGAAACACCCTTCTAATAATATATTTATAATGTTCTATAATGTGCCACTCAAATGGAGGCCATATTCACCAACTATAGTTCCGCCTACCGACAATCTGGTGAATTAAGATAATATGTGGGGAAATGAGTTTCTGCATCAGAAATCAATTCACCCTTAGCATTGCTATAAGATGTGTGGGTTATCTCCATCCAGGGTCCGAACACTACTTCCCCTTGGACGGTGTAGGGTCGGGTGACTACCAATGTCACCAGTGCCCTTTTAATGCTAAGTTAATAGCCATATTGTGAAGCGCTGTGAGCATTTTCCCAATTGCTCACTCGTCCACTCCTCACTTTTCTTCTGTTAACAATTTGTTTCGGTTTTAACTTAGGCGGATCATCTTCAATGTCAATGTCAGCCAGCTCCCTAAATGTGGCTTCAAACTGTGCCTGGGTTGACTGGTCTGAGTTTCTATTTTCTCTGGATGCCTTTCTCAGAGTTGCGAATCTAAATATTTTTGGTGAACACTGTTGGGGAGAAGGTGGATACCTATCCTCTATGTCAACCTTATTATTGTTATTTTCCTTGTTATTGTTAGGCCCATATGTTTCAGAATGCTTGGCTGGCATCTGATTATGATTTCCCAACTTGGGGACTGTACCTTGCTACATTTTTCACAGGCCCCCACAAATTGTGCAATATCAGCAGCTACTTGGGGCCAGTAGAATTTTTCCGATGTCCTTTGACGGGTGGTCCCATTTCTCTGGTGTCCACCGTCTGGTACAACATGAGCTTGTGCCATCACTTTTTCCCTGTAGGGGGTTGGCAATACCAATTGTCCCTGTTCTTTGGATCCTGCTCTAGCTTTCCTGAAGAGCAGTCCTTCCTTCAAATAAAATTGTCCTTACTTAGGGTGTACATGGTTTGTTGGCAATTTACCAAAGCAAGGTGTTAATGTTTTATCTTTTGCCTGGGCCTTTCTCATCTGCTTATGAGAATAAACTAGTGGTGGTTCCTCCTCTGTTCTACTAGGGGTCGACCTGACCTGAAGCGTGGCCATTACCACAGGTTTTACAGGGCTTCCTAGAAAAACATATTTGCTTCATAACACCAGCGGGTAATTAGGGTCGTCACACACGGCTGCTCTAATCACTCCTTCCACGTACCTTGTCGCTACATTGATCTCGGCTACGGGAAGTGTCATGGTGGATATTCCCTTTACGGCCCCTTGTATCTCCACTTTCTCTGTGGTATACTGTTCAGGGTGCACTAGGGTTGCACTCACAACTGAGTCATATTCTAAATCTGAATCGTAAAGGCACCTAACCTTGGCACCATTACATGTCACTTCTTCACAGATGGGGGATGTTGAAGATTTATATGATTCTCTGTCAGTTTCTTCTTCCCCTTGTCCACTGTTATCATGCATGCCGCGTGATATGGAGGAACTTTCCTACCACATTCACTAGTATTATGATTATGCATCCTGCATATTTGACAATATTTTCCTTCCTGTCTGAAGGGTTTCCTGTCATCATATTTCCTTTCACTGAATTGTGCGGTTTTATGTTTATTATCATAACGTGGCCTATCAAACTGATGCTTACCTTTGTTTTGATCTCTATGATCAAATTCATTAAAGTTTTGTGGTGCCTTAAAATTGTCTGCCTGTTTCTTGTTATTACTTGTTACCTCTGCTTGAGCTGCCTGATACCTTTCAGCGACATTTAGTAACAGCTAATAGTTCATATCTATTTAGATAGCTCTCAATATCATCTTCTCTCTCAACAAAATGATCTAAATGAAAGTTCATAGCTGAGGTTGAGGTTCCCTGACTAGCAGAGGCATCAGAGGTAAAGGGACTGGCACCATTTTCAGGAGCATGGCTTTGAAACTCAAACTCCTTTAGTCGTAACTCATGTTCCCTTTGTAATCTGTTCTCCTCCTTTTCTGCTTCTCTTTCTGCAGCTAATCTCTTGTCTTCCCTTTCGGCAGTCACTCTTTTTTCCTCTCTTTCTGCCTCCAATTGGACCTTCTTAGCCTCAGCCTCCAATTGTAACTTCTTAGCCTCAGCCTCTAATGCCCTAGCCTCTTTGTCAGCCTCAATCTGCAGCCTCTTAATTTCTTTTTCAGCCTCTATTCTCTTATCTTCGGCCAATCTATCAAATTCTAATTTTCTTTCAGCCTTTTTTCTAATCTTTTTTCTTCGCGTTCAATAAATTTGTCACATTCAGTAGTGACATAAGCAATCATAGCTTGCCCGTCCATTCCTAACTCTTTAGCAGCCTGCACAGCAGCAGATCGAAATTTTGCCAGGTCGGCCATTGTCTAACAGGCAAATTTATACAATGTCTAACCTAAACAAGTCAAACTACAACTAATTATCTAAGGACAACCACAAGCACTGAGAGCTCAACCTTATTTATTTCCACCCAAGGATACCTTTTTAATTTTTATTATTTCCAGAAGTGAATTACTCCCAATATATATGCTAGGGGAAGGTTCAATATCCCGGGAGCGAGCCCCCAATATATGTAGTAAAGTGGGATGATATAAATATTTATAGGGGACTTAGTGTACTGACTGAGATCAGCTGTGAAGGTATCTGTATCTAATAAGTGTGGGGTATTACAGATGACCTTACTTTGCTACCACATTTATACCTCAGTCAGACTTATTCTGGGATATTGTGATGACTACGTTGAATGTCTAGGGTTATGATAGTGATGAAGTGTATGTTCACAACAACCAACAGACAGATAAACAATTTAATTTAATCCACACTACTTTACAACACTGTGACACTCACATACATAGAACACTCTATAAGACTATCTTAATAAGTCAAGTGTAACTTTTAAAAATATGTATTAATTCCTGTCAATAATAGATATCCTGATTCAACTACAAAGTGAACCAGGAATCACAATCAAATGAAATCACAAGTTGTATGTACACAATTTATAGATAGGATCTTTGTATTGACATATATTATTATTACAATATGTGTGTAAGTAGTGATGTAGTACTATGAGGTAATACTGGCTATTCAAGCTAGGTGGTTGTTTGTCATCATGACTTCAAGTGTTTGTATCTGGTGGAAATAATATTGGAAAGGTTCACAGTTTCTTTTTATTTGAAACAAATAAATGTCCCTCTTGATTTAAGGTAAAGTCACTTTTAGAGGGGGGTATACACAAGATTGAGCTGCTCTGGCCAACGTAATCTTAACTTCTGTGTGGGCGGCAGGAAACAGTCTCCTATGCTCGCTTGCTTCACAGTTTTCTTGAGGAACAACATTGGTCGATATCTTGACCAAGGAGTATGCTATCAGCCTCTGGATTCAGCAAAACTCAGACCATGTGCTACTTTAATACGTTAGTACCACGGTCCCACAATTCACGGAAATATTAAACAAATACGTTGACTGGCGATGAGTTATGGCACAATTCCGATCTGCCTCTGTCCCAGGCTTTTATTAGAAAAATATGAGCTGGATCTCAAAGCACTTGCTTTTACAAATTGGATTTTCAAAAAGTGGCACTGAACTGATGCTCCTAATTGACTATATTAAATGGTCTAGCCAATGAGACCATGTTTACAAAAGCTTTTGAAAAAAAAGTACCCTTCCTATCGTTTCCATTAACAACCAAAAATAGTATCTGCAATCGACTAATCATGTTTAGCCTTACATATTATTCTAGCCAATCAAATCGGATTTAACGTGGTGGCCTCATTTCCTCTAAAGCAGAGTCCAAACACGCTATTATGAGCAAATATGATCCTGTGTTGTCAGACAACACCACTATAATACTTTGGCTATAATTTGTTAATTAATAGACCATTTGCTTAACACCCAACATATTCTTTGTCAGCAAGTCCTAAGGCACCCAAATATATAAGTTTAATGGAGCTAAGTGGCTGCGTTCAAAATATGTATTTTCTTCTAGGATAGTCGTGCTGTTACCACCTCCTCACTTCCATACTATGGGGTGTCTTCTGTACTGTCAGACTAATGTCAGGAGCTTAGACATAAATCAGTAGAATGTCATGTTTCCTAATAAGCATTAAACATGTTTTCAAATCTAACCGTGTATTGGTAGTGTTTTTTTTTATTACTGTTTATTTGAAAAAAATTAGTGCTTCATGCCTTTCGCGTTCACTTTTTCATCGCGAGACGAACGTGGTAGTATTGAATGCGTTCCTCCTTCTCTCTCTCTCTCTCTCTCTCTCTCTCTCTCTCTCTCTCTATCTCTCTCTCTCCTAAGCTCGTCTGTCTTTTCTTTTACTTAGTGCATAAAATGACATGAATGGAATATTAATCTAGGTCATTACGCAGTGTGTCTATCTCAAGGTTTTCTAAGAAATACAGTACACGTTTTATTTTTTTGAAACGCGTGTAGTTTATGCAGTAGGCTTTACTAGCAAACGTGAAAGCGTTACAATTATGCAGAAGGAGCATAAAAAGGGGTTTTCTTGTTAGCTAGTATGACGTTCTATAACACAGGCATACGCTATTGTGACCGCACTGTTCTTCTTTTACCATTCTTCTTTCCTTTTATTGAATTAATTCGTTAGGCCTTACATTTCCTTTTTAATTTATATATGTGGATTTAGAATGTCTCACGACATTTCTAAACAATTTCTCATTTTTATAACTGTTAAGACATAATTGATTATTAAATTTGTTACTTGTATAAAGACAAATCTAAAGTTGATTTAATCATTTTGAATGTACTACAACCGTATGTCTCAGACAATTTTCTTAAATACACGTAAACATAGCTAAATAATTGTCACGAAGTGGATTTAAGTTTATAGAGTTTGCCTGAATGAAAGCAAGACCCTAGTATGAGAAAGTCTGAGAAGATAGAATTTAGATGAAAAATGACATGCCTGTGGACAGATGAGACTATTGGCTCAAGGGCTAGAACCAGGATTTGACTCTTCCCTTGCCGCTTCGTGACTTCAGAAAAGCTATAGATTAACCCACTCTAACTACCTTTAAACACAAGGAGATAAGGTGTATAAAACGACCACAGACACCACTATACAGACAACATATAGTAAGTATAGAGTGTAGAAGCTGATCCAGTGTACAGTAAATATATATTTATCCACACAATAAAACATTAAAATTCCATCATACATCAATCAAATAAATAGCGTGCACTGTTGCACAGCCTGGAAAACAAAGTAACAATTAAATTGATAGACGGGGCCAAAAGATGCAGCAATAGAGAATGCAGTCAGCGACCCATAGCTTGACTGCTTGCATCAGAGTCAGCGAACCAGAGCTGACTAAGACCGTACTCCACCTCCACGTGGTGGTCCTGGAAACAGTCTGCAGCAGTGCAGTCTAGCTGAGCGAGTACGGATCGCAATGGGAAGGCAAACCCGGTCCCTAAAAAAGCCGTGCTGAAGTCGGATGTGTCGACCAAAAGGTGCAGATATCACAACTACGGCGTAAACAGACACAACGCAACCACCGCCCATTTCAGGGCGAACGAGGAAGAAGGAAGAAGAAGAAATTGATAGACACAAAAAAAACCCAATCACATTCACTCTTTCTGTCACCCTGCTGAGGAACAATAAAAATGGTTAGTGATTTAAACAACTCTAATCTTGTGGGGCTGTCAACTTTAGCCTCCACTCTCTAATACAAATAAGATTTCTACTGCTGCCGTCATGTTGCCTCTTCCTAAAAGAACGTCTACACAGCTTCCAACTTGGTAGGCGATATGAGCCGCTAACTAACACCACTGGAAATGCTAAAATAATAGACTTGGCTTACAACGATGGCTCAGTGTCTATCCGTCAAATGGATAATGAACAGATCCTACTGGTCCTGTCTATTTTCTCCCTCCTTCTCTCTCTCTCTCTCTCTCTTGGTCTCAGTGTCTCTCTAACATTTGACGACTGATGATGTGGCGTCTCCGTTACGCTCTTCTCTCGTTACTTTCAGGACCCAGGTATTGTAACCCTATCACCTGCTCCTGAATTTGGTGATGATGATGATGGTCGGGTATCAAGCATGAGGTACTTGAAAAACTTTTCTGCTGCTGAATAGCTTCTATAACTTTCCACTTTTAACCCGCTCCGAATTTAGAGGAAAACACAGCCTTGATTTCTGGCTGTATGCAATTACACCAGTCTCCCGGCCACGTGCCATTGCTGGAGATTATAATAGCGATGAGCTCTGGGCTTTAGGATAGATAAACCCGTTCCCGCTCCTCACTGCAAAAAGAGCTGTTTAGGTCTCGCTGAAGAGTTGAACTTCACTGAAATAGATCGTTTAAGTTATTTTCTTTTCGCTGCTGGCGATATCTCGAGTCCTCTGACCCCTGAGATATGTCCTGTTGCCGTGGGTAATTTGTATATGGCAAATTACGCTCTCCCAATGTTTGCCGTGACCCGCTGAAATTAAAAGAAAATGCGTCTAATGTACACCAACTCCAACCTAACGCATCTCGAACCTATCGCTCCCATTAATCTTTATAACTCCCTTACTCAATACCTCACTCGTTGTGTACAACAATACATAAATAATACTACCCACGTGGCACTAAAATCTCACTCCTCCTACTCCCCGTCTCTCGTTCTGAACAACGATACATAAAATATTCCTACCCACGTGTCTCTCTATCTCACTCTCCTTCTCTCTCTCTCCTCAACTTAAATCTGCCAGGTAAGTAAACAAAGCCCCAGACACTGTCTGACGGGTTACGTGGTTGTTACGCATGGCTAACCACGTTTCCAAACATTTCAACTAGGAAAATCCTTTGTCCGAAATTCGCATTACCTTTAAACATTTACACATGAGGTTTCCTACTTAAGCCCCAATTTAAATTAAACCTCGTGCTATAGGAATAATTTACTCCCCTAAACAGTATAATTCACTGATAACATAAATCTGTACCCTTCAACTGCATTTCTCACATTTAAGGCACAGTAAACTTTACATACACACAATTGATTTCCCCATAAAATTACATTTGTAAATACACAGAAATAAATGGTGGTATTACACAACACTCTACAACTAATAGCACCCGTGTATCTCATAACTTCACACGCTCCTATCTACTGCCAAAAATCCTAGAAAGAATTATGCACACTTTTACATTTACATCGTTCTTCAAAGATAATAATGGATGGCGCTACCGTTTATAACTTTAAGTTAATGTCCCCGAAGAACTTTACTTACGGTTAAGAGTGTTTTCCTCTTGCTGCAAACAAACCAGTCGAGATTTCTCAAAGAACCCTCTAAAAAGTAAAACGATAATAAAATTACTACATACCAATTACCGCTTTTCTTCCCCGCAATGGAGACGATAATGCGTAGCTTCACGGCCGGCTATTATTTTCTTCAGGGAGACTTGCCCGCAGTTACCGACTAATTATATACAAGAGAAAACCCCGCGGATTTCCTCCTACGTCTATGCTAAGCTTTCACTCGGACCAATATAAACGCTAGAAGAATAAAATACTTGCGACCTACGCCAATCAGATTTGAAAAAGCGCAGACCACGTGTCCAAAAATTGCATCACGTTACGTGACGGCCGCGTGCGTTTCTGACTTGCGTGCATGAAATGGCGATTTTCGTAAACAACAAACATCTACGTGATCGCGAAAAATCTATAAGAGATAAACTAGCCGAGTGTAAAATAAACCTACCGACATAAAGGAACCCATTAAAATTACCTACACAAAAAAACCAAACACGATATATATTAATATGAGAAGAAACATGACAAACACATATAGTTACAAAGAGAAGCAGAATGGTGAAAATTCAACATAGAACAACAGAATCGGGGTTGTTGAAGGACAGAATTACAGTGCAGCGTCACAATAATAATAAGAGGAAATTCGCTGAATTAACTCAGCTGGGGGCTTGAACGAGCTAACGAATTATAAGATTACATAATCCTTCGCACAAGTTGACGGCAGATACTAGAGTTAACGTGCTCAGCCAATGCAGCATTGTTCTCGCTATCTGAATATCTTTTGAATACTCCCTTGAGGTAGACATTATCCTTCTATCTACAACTCTGCCAAGAATAATCTTGTGCGAAGGTAGACCCACATCAGTTATCCTTGAGTTTTGGCCACTGTTGGACCACTACTGCAAAGCTAAGGGGAGGTTACCCGTGACAATCCCCAGGACTGTTTATCAATTCTATTGTTGTCAACTTTTCATGCTATAATGTCAAAATATCCATTAACTTAGCTTTACCGTCTCAATCTCTTTTTTCCTTCAGTCTTTCCTATTGTCACAATATATTCCAGCTTTCCACTTCTAATAAAATCTCAATGAAAATGAACTGTCTCTTTCTATAATGAATAATTCGCTTCCTTTTCCCACTGACTTCTTTCATGACATTCCCATTTCTATTTTTAGCTGTTCATTGTATTCTGAACACTCCTCTGTGACACCACATCTCTGTGGCCTCCAGGGTATTTTCCTGCTTGTCTATTAATGAAGCACGTCCATATTTCAGGATTGGCTATATATAGCACTGAAGAACTCCTTGTTTAGTCCCACTAACAAAGATTTGTTGACAAACTGCCGGTAGACAATATTAATTTAATCAACTTTATTTTTCCAACTGTGCATCACAGTGAAATAAATTGTTTAACACATAAAATTATAGACAGGGCTGCAATCTACATTGTTTGTTAACTTTTGTGATTAGTCACGGCTTGTATTTGTTTAACGTATCAGTCCGTGCTTTGGCTGATGCAGGTCGACTTGCCCAGAATCGTGATGCGTTCAGAGCAGCTGTAATGGAGACAACGTTCTGGAAAGAATACGTCACATGATGATGATGATGATGATCAGCCCGTGCTCACTATACGTCATGGGTGTGTCAGATAAAAATACAAATATAAGAATAAGGAAGCGTTGACTATGGAAACAAATACTAAAGCACTCAATAATATGAACCAGATACGGTACAGAAGAGAAAAAAAATACACGTTCTTAAATACAACATGGCAGCAAAATGAGTCATGGTACGTTATTTTCTCTTGACCTCATTTTTGAGTGAGTGGAATCTTGTACGCTCTTAGGTGTGAAAACACGAGATTAACAAGTTAAGTTGTTATACGGCTGAGTTTGAGGAGGATTGTCTGGTAACGAAGTTTACCAGTTCTCATAACCGTTTTTCTGATATATTATAGATCATTGCCTCTTAAACAGATAAAGATGGCAGGGAGGATAGTGTAATTCGCTTCCATAGCTAGGCGGGGGGTGCCGCACGGAAGGTCCTGGGTTCGATTCCCCGGTAAGCCACTCACGTCTGTTGTTTTTCTGTTGTCTAGTTTTCTACTTTATTTCTCACGAGTGTATGAAAACATACCTTTATGTGTGTGTAATATTTATTTCCTCTTAAACAGGGGTGCGCTACCAGAATTTTGAGGGATGCGAGACATGACAGGTATTTTAAAAGGCAAGTCGTCATAAAATAGTATTATACACAGACCTCAAACGTATTTGTACAAAACAGAACATTGACTACATGAGTTCAATACCGAACCAAAAGTCACATTTTTAAAACAACGTTTTCTCAAAAGTAATTGGACAGACGCAGCAACAGGCGCATTAATCTAGTGAACTCTTCATTACCAAAACGTAAAGGAAGTCCCATGGCAAATACTGTCATAGGGGAGTGAGATATTATAGAGTTCACTATACCAAGTTCAGCTACGATAGGTGTGTTGACCAGTTCCCTGCCTCGTTGCCTTTTCCTTCCCTAACTCAAGAGCAAAGTCAGGTACCCATTGGGTAGACTGGAGCCCGAAGATGCCGTGAATCGAACCCAGCGCCTTTCTCACTAGGGACCACTGCTCTAACCACTCTATCAATCGGACGCTTTCTTGATTACTATGGATTGTAAAATGCACAATTTTAATATATTCAAACATTTATTATAAAATTAATAACATAACTGTTAGCAGTTTTGATTTTTTTGTGCGGGTTATATGTCGTGTAGACTATCACCTCTATAATAAAACGCCGGAATTTACACTTAAAAACACTCTTAGTCCTAATGCCTCCAACGGCCGATTTTGAAATTGTTCAGGGCTCACTACATGCAATAAATATATAAATAAAATGATATTTTCTTTTCATTTCATATCAAACAAAATACTGCTGTGTCTTTTTCCGCGTTTCTGGCATATTGTTTTTTAGCTAGAAGAAAATGAGGTGCGAGGCTGCGACGCTGTTGTAGGGGTGCGAGGCTGCTTAAGACTCTCTTGTAGGGGTGCCAGGCGTCTTAATGTGCTATTCAGAGGTGCGGACCTTCTAAAGTGTTAAGAAGCGCTGCTGTACATCAAGGTGAATCATTTGACGTGCCTTAGCGAGAGCTAATGGCGAACACAAGCCTTGTGCTGTCTCGGTGTACGAATGGCTTCTACAGTTATGCGTGATAGGTGAAGGAACAGCTGAGCTAAGTTCATGAAAGGTGATAACGGGCGTGGTCGATGAGTATGCTGGATGTTTATACGCTGAAAACGGCACTATCGGTTAGACTTTCTAGTGTGATAAGCCACTATTTTTGGGGCTGCCATTCTGCAGACTGTAAAAGATACGCCATAATTTAAAGTTTGCTTAGTGTTATAGCCGCAACCTTCATAATCTTCATTATTCTTATCAGTTATCTTCATGGACAAGGGTAAACATCACTTCACTTATTTTTTACGGTTTTGGTTTTTCCGGAGATTTCCCTTATTTAAAGAGTCGTTAGTTATCATTAATACTTTTATTTGATTTGGGGGCTTAATTAGTGGGTAGTTTTAGTCAGACCGTTCCTAGAGGCCAGATGAGGCCCAGTCGAGTTCATATTGTGATGCCCATTCATTGTTTGAGAAGAGGGGTAACAAATAGTTTAATATAAAGAAAGACATGTAAAAACACCAGGTGAGGCCCAGGCAGAGACGGGGGGGGGGGGGGGGGGGGGGGGGGGGGGAGTGGGAAGGGGGAACAGTGATCAGAGCTCTAGTGCAATAAGGGATTGTTGACTAAGCTAGATGGAGCCCAGAGGAAATTCGGTCTCTTGTTGATGAGAACCTTCAGGCAATAAGGGATTGTTGACCTAGCAATATTGAGCCTAGAGGAGAGGGAGCAGCTAGTTGCTGTGGGCCTTCAGGCATTTTGTAAAATTGTATTTCAGTACATGGCGGACCCCCTAGGTCCTTTTCGCAGGACCTCAGGGGTCCGCGGACCACAAATTGGAAAGTGTTGTCCTAAACGTAAACAGCATACAGTAATGGAAAACTTAAGGAATTAACAGTGGACAATTCATTTAGAAACACCTTTGCATTTGGCGCTAACAGCGCATTGCCCATATTAAAGTTGAACTGTAGGTGTGAAGAAAAAATGAGTTATTAATTCATTTAATAATCTCTATTTAATACAATCCTACACAGTTAACTTGGTGATTGTAGCTGATGTACAGTGGGTCAGGGATAGCGTGGCGCAATCTAAAAAGCCAATTTATGTGTTTATTATAATGATTTTCCTAGTCTTTAAAACTCGCACAATGGAACCAGTTATAATTCACCAGACGATGCAAAGTCAGTCTCGACTGAAATCTAGCCTTGTCCTATAAGTCAATCCTGGGATACAGTTGAACGTTAAGTGCGAAATCATTAGTTTCAACTTTAACCAAAAAAAAAAAAGCTACTTCGAGCTGATGCTACTGCAGCCGGAATAGTTCACAAGATGCAACAGGGTGGACCAGCAAGACCATTTGGCCTAACCTCACGGGAGGGGGGGGGGGGGGGGGAAGGAGAGGGGGGGGGGGATATGGGGTCTCACCGTAGCCTTTTTTTGTAACATACTGTTATTGACATTAAAATATTTGTTTACCTCTCTTCCCAAACAGTGAGGGGGGGGGGGGGGGGGGGGGGGTGGGGGGGGGGGGGGGGGGGGGGGGGGGGGGGGGGGGGGGGGGGGGGGGCCTTACAATGTGAAATGGTCTACTCCTGTGAGCTCTAGAAAGACCTGAACTGCTCACAACTGTTGATACATTCGGAAAAAAAAAACGTCGTCTGACCGACGATTGTATTTAAACAGACACACGTCAAGATATGCATGTATATCTACACCAAACCACAAGGTCTGTTATATTTTGACATGCACCTTAATACAACCGAAGGACGTGTCTAGACTGAACAGAGCGCGCCTCACCAACGCGAAGCAAAACTTCTATTTAAAAAACAAACACACAAAAAAGTCACGTGGAGTATTGTTTTAGGTACAACACGCGAAAACGCTTATCTCAGGAAACAAATTATGTTCTTCGATGTCACTTTGACCTTCACGGTGAAGCTGTACAACGTCGAAGTCTGGTTTAGACAGAAATTCAAATCTGAACAATCCTTCTTTAGAGAATGATCATTGCAGGTTTGAAATGATGATATTTTTAAAAGGTATCGAAAATTGTGCTGAAACTCTCTCAGTTGCTTGAACAAACATGTAAGCTGGCAGAGAGGAAAGTAACGATTCGCTCCACTGGCTAGGCGGTGGTGTCGTTCGGAAGGTCCTGGGTTCGATTCCGGTAATCCAATCACTTCTGTTGTTCTTCTGTTGTCTTGTCTTCTACTTATTTTTTTCCTGACGAGTGCCTGAAACATACCTTTGTGTATTATGTATTTATTTATTTTCAGTTGCTTAACGTTCTTCAAGAAACGTTAGAACCTGTGGTATTCTTTGGTTTCTTTGATTTTTAAAATCATATAGCCTGGTTGTGACCTCCGTTTGTCAACATCAGAATCAGACGTAGTCCATTAAAAGGAGATATTTGTTTGTTAAGTATTAAAAGGACACTTAAAAAGCTCGGTGAAACTGCGGAAAGGGCATCGTGCTGGCTGTGGAACAACCGCAACGGGCTATGGAATTCAGGACAGTAATTTATATTCAATGTAAGGGTTACTTTCATAATTTGCCTCCAGTTGGCAGCATAAACAGGAGTGAATTTGAAGGCTGCAACCAAGGTGGAGTGGGTTCAATTCTCTGTATAAGACAACTGGACAACTTGGGAGTCATGACCCAAGTGGGCCCGCCCCCCCCCCTCTCTTTTTTTAAAGTGTAAAGGAGATTAAAGGACCGAAACAGTTGATCGAAGGGGGGAACTACTTCTGACGATCAGTTTACCTCTTGTTGTATCGCTGTGAATAGAGTTTCCTATCACAAGTAGAAGGGTGTTACAGTAAACAAATATTGGTATTGTTGATCAGAATCGACCTCATTGTACTCTTGTCAAGCCCATAGGGGCTCAGTCTCCATCAGCACATGTCGAAGGGTAAGAATGCTAACTGTTCCCGTAGCGCGCTGGTTGGTTGTGTACACGACGGATGCATCCTCTCACATGTTCATCTCTGCTAGTCTTAAAAATAAATAAATTATTTAAAAAAAACTAATAAATGAAAATAATAATCTCACAAACAAAAGACAAATTCTCTTCGATTATTAAATAAAAAAGTTGGCTGCTAAGGAAATAAATATATAAATAAATAAAGAAAATGGCATGGAATCACTTTCACAAATTAACGGTACACAGGAAATTTCAGGGTCCTACCTACCTACCTACTTACCTTCCTACCTACCTACTTGTCTGCCTATTCCAAACCTAGCTACCTACCTACCTACCTACTTACCTACCTTCCTGCCTTCTGACGAAGGGTGAACCCCGAAATGTCCTAATATTTCCTGTGCACCGTTAATTTGTAAAACTGGTTCAATATCTTTTTCTGGTTTTTTAGTTTATATATTTAAAAAAAATATCCCAATTTCTAAATTGGACCGCCCCGTATGGTGCCGCACTGTGTGAAAATTTAGCAGTTACGTTTAATTTAGGTGTTTTAATATGGCTTTCGCTATGACAGTTTGAAACAAATAAATAAAACTAATATATTTATACTTAGTATCTGATGGACCCCCCTGTAAAGACGTTATTTCTTACTACACCTGTAGTACACCACTGTAAAGTATCAGTCTGTCTGCTCTGTAAGGAAGAGTGGTGTGTTGTTGAGATCAGGCATGCTCCAGTCTACCCAGCTGTAAATGGGTAACTCACCCTAGTCCTGAGTTAGGGAAGGCAAAGGCTCCAGGGGAAGCAGGCCCTAAACTTGGTCACTTCAGCCGACGCAGGATGGTGTATGTATGAAGTAGTAGTGTAGAGTGTGATTACCGCGAATGGTGTACTGTTCGTGTGCTGACCAATATAATCACTCATACACATGTGTCTACAAGGCACCAATGCAGACTGCTGGAATCTTAGTTTACTCAATTTATTCAGACGTACACACTGGGACATACGAGTACATCAGGCTTTGTTGACATAACAATTTGTAGGTATACATAGCAGATCTGAAGTCATGACACATGCAGAAATAATGGGTAGTACATCAAAGTTCAATGTCATGATACATCATCTTATGAAACCACGAAAAGGGGGTTTCTAGCAGGATTGAGATCTCTCTGTCACTGTCCGATAATAACATAAATAATCTGTTCTCTTGGCAGTGATCAAAACAGACGATGACCGAAATCCAACATGGCTACCTTCCTGAGTTGTCGTTCACTCATTCATAGGAAGAATATCAGCCAAAGTTAATTACAATGGATATATAAAGGATTTCATGAATGGTTCCATGCAGCACTACGGTGATCAGGTTAGTTCACGTAGCCATAACCGCTGCAGGAAAATCTGTCATCTTCGTCGATATAAAACACGACACTAGCATATCGAAGCACCCAAGTCAAGCTAGGCCTAACCGACGAGAGATCATCAAAAATACGAGCTGGGTTTACCTGGAGTCCGAATCATCTATATACTGACATAAGGAGAGTCTCTAACACAAACTATCGTAGAGACACTATCTCCTCCAGAAGAAAAAAACCACTTCGTAAGACATTTTTTCTTGACGAAGGGACCAGCTCTTGAAAAACGTACCCCGCCATTCTTAGCAGTACATCGGAACTCATCACGACTTGTTAAGACAACTCATACTTCCGCTAACAAGAATCTAGTCCCTCATACCCATCCAAAATATACAATATAGGACTGATTCTACTTGTACTAATAATATGTAATACATATGAATTCAGGCCATAAACACAATAAGCAAATTAATATATTTTCTGGCCCTAAAATTAAGTACAAACGCAAGCGTACTATTCTTGCGCTGGATCGATATCCAGACCGATTACTCCTATAATCAAAAGTGTGAATCAAGCATGGATTATCTCGCTTTTACAATAAACAGCATTTTCATACACAGATGGATGCATGACTATATTTTTCCCATATTAAATAACCATATCGATTTTTTTTGTAATATGTGCGTCAAAAATATGCACGCAACAGATTACCACACCCCTCGGGAAAAAAAAAAATGGTACATTTTTTTTTGAAATACATCTAGGAGCAACATACAATAGGCTCACAACGCACCAATAACAATGCGCAGATGATAAGCATAAGTTTTATGACCTTAGAGAAAGCACTTCTCTAAGTATTAATATTTCCAGAGAGGTGTCACCAACGCATACTACAATATTAGCAATGACACAATTTCCACATTAGTTTATACATAAATTCCATCTAAGATATCTTAACATCATGATCATCAGACGAAAAACATTGAAAAAATCAGCGGTGAATAAATATCCATGAACCGCTAAGTAGTGTTACAATCAATATATGATATATTACATATGTGTACACATTTCAACATAGAAACAATTGTATCAAAGCTGTATAACAGTTATGAATCATGTGGGCATCTAGACAAAATATCTGCCATCACATTTTCTGACCCACGGATAGCTCGCACCGAAAAATGAAATGGCTGTAGAGCAATCGCGTATCGCGTTGATCTCGCGCTCTTCAGATTTTTACTCTGAATAGCCGTAAGAGCTTTCTGGTCAGTTTCCACAATGAAATGCGCGCCCAGAAGAAATCTTTGTAGTTTAAGGATTGACCAAACCATAGCCAATAATTCACGGTCTAGGACCGAGTAATTCTTCTCTGCGGCATTTAATTTCCGAGAAATATACATCACAGGATGCAGAGTTCCAGAGTACTCTTGCATTAGTGCAGCTCCAATCCCGGTGGATGAAGCGTCACTACGAAGAATAAATGTCTTATCCTTAGAAGGTAATACTAGTGTGGTAGGGTGGGCGAGATGATGATGATGATTATGTTGTGATTGTGATATCACTCTCTTGTCACACTCGCACCGACCCGAACAACAATAAAACTCTTGATTCTAGAGGCAGGGGCTATATTTACTTTTACAGCCCATTCAGTGACAAAGCAAACATTAAACAAATAATCCAAGGAACATAACAAAACGAAACTAAATAAAACAAAACACCCAACAGTGCCCGATGCTAATCTGAAGAAGCAAACAAAGCACAGAATAGTTAAAATCATAATATAATACTGAATGAGAAACACCACGCTCTCACCTGTCAAACTGTCCTACGCCGCCACCTGACACACTCAACTATCACACACACACACACTCATGTGTGTCATCCAATGCGACTAGTAAGGTGTTGTGCGTGGGGCTGGCAATCTCACCATGTAACACAGGTTGCTTCGGAAACCACTACTGCAAGAGCACACACTCAGCTATCACACACACACACACACATGCATGTCGTCCAAATGAGACTAGTAAGGTGTTGTGCGTGGGGCTGGCAATCTCACCATGTAACACAGGTTGCTACGGAAACCACTACTGCAAGAGCACACACTCAGCTATCACACACACACACACACTCATGCATGTCGTCCAATGAGACTAGTAAGGTGTTGTGCGTGGGGCTGGCAATCTCACCATGTAACACAGATTGCTACCGAAACACTACTGCCCTAGCATATGAATACTTAATATGGAGGCAAACCACACTGTTGGCCCCATGCTCCCTCAGGAGCGGAGAAGAGAAATATATACCTTGAAGTGAGCCCACGTGCTCTCACAACCATTCCTCACATAACCATAATTAAATAATCATAAAATGGACATAAAATAATATTCAATTATATGTACAACAAATACTCTCAATAACGAGAATAAACCACCACCTCACAACTGGTCTATCTCAATATTCGTTACTGCATTCGGAAGCATGTCGTATGTGACGACTGGTGCGACTGGGAATCTCATCACATGAAACACATCGTTACCGAAACAAATCACTGCCATAGCATAAAAATGCTTCTTGTCGGCTTGTGATAGACACCAGCCACATTGGTGTTTCCATGCTCCGCCGGGAGCAACCAGAGAAACACATGTCTCAACAAAGGAGTGGCCTCGCGCTCTCCAGAAATCTAAATACATATTCTCACCTCACAGTAACCCATTAAATATATACAGTAGAATTATAATATAAGTAGGCTATCGTGAAATACACTCAATTACTTTTACATTAGAAAAATAAAATATAATTATTCTCGACTTAAACCAAACTGGAACTAAATACACAACGTGTCACATGGCGTAACATTATAGGTTTACCACGCGGGGCGTGTTATTCGCCGCTTTTTATACAGTCCTCGCCACGTGGCTACAATCTTGCTATTGTTAATCTTATCTACATTCCCGTGAAATAGCTTCATACTATATCTGCCTTTCTGATAACATTTCTGTCCAGTTTCATGTATAAAATACTCTCCTACTAAATTTGCCCGGTCTGATGGATGAAATACTTGATACTAAATTCTCACATCTGGATTTAGGCTTTGCGTGCCTAATAAAACCTATCAAACATTATTTTCACTCATCTATCATTCTTCAAGACTAAATCATAATGTCCTAAAAAGACATTTCCTTTGGAAACACATCTATCTATTTCACTAAACATTAAAACAGACTCGTGCTGAATATAATTCTAGAATTATATAAAATTAATTCTAATTTAAATTAACTCACGTGCTCAATGCATTTACAGTTTGGCTCTGTCGTCTGTTCTCTCTGGCGGCTGATACTAGGAAAGGTCCGCTGGTAGCTCGCTATCTCTTTTTATAGGCACTAGGCTAATCACTCACTTTACTGCGCTAGGCGTATTAATCTTGACTACTTAAATATCACACGCGATTATCGCTTAGGAATAGCGAAAACACAAATAAAACCTACAGCTATTTAATATAACACAATTCTACACCACAACTTAATTTAAATGCATTATTATGGCATTTTCATCAATCTTCTACTTCAGATTTTTCACAACCCAGGCTCGCGCCGTCACGTGATCTGACAGTCACGTGGGCCGACCGAAAATATATGGGCGACAAACATGCCTTGAACTGAAGTGGGGGTGGGGCCTCAGGGGTGTCTTCCCGGCCCATCACATATCTCCCTCCTGATTTTGTTGTCGTCCCGACAACATCACTCCCTCTGGCGCTTCAGTTGTAACCTCTCAGATCGTCTCGGGGCAGGACCCTCTATTGGCTGCAGGGCATACCAGCCTGGTTCGGGCATTAGACCATGCACGTCCTCCCCAGGATCTGTCTCATCTGGCGAAGCTGGTGCCTCAGGTAGGCCTAGTGTAGCATCTACCAGATTCGGAGAATCATCTTTGTCCTCACTTCGTCTTAGTTCGTGCGCCGCAACCCTCATCTTCAGATTTTCGTTGCTCGCTGGCCTTATCACATAAGGACCACCGCTTGCTTCTGGAATTGACGATACAATGAATTCGTCGTTGGACCACACGTCTTGTATTTTGGCCCTGTCAGTGTAGTGCACTCTTTTCCGCACTCTTTCACCCACTCTCAATGGTGTGGGGCCTGGAAGCTGATTACTTCTCTCCCTCCTGTCAGCGGCCATTTTCTGCATTCTCTCTGCAGCTTTTTGGTGGGCTATGTGCAACCTCTCTAGGTGACCTTGCAGCCACTCGTCAGTTGTCTCCGGCTCTTCATCTGGGCGCGTGCCTATCATGAAGTCTAGAGGAAGCCTCGGTTCTCTGCCGAAGAGGAGGTAGTATGGTGAGTACCCTGTCGAAGAGTGGGGGGTAGAGTTGTAGACCATAACCACCTCCGCTAGATGCTCAGACCACCTTCGCTTCTGGTCGGCTGTCATGGGTCTCAGCAGATCATGCAACGTCTTGTTGAAGCGCTCGCACTGCCCGTTGCCTTTAGGATTGTAAGCTGTAGTGCGGCTCTTGTGGACTCCATATACCTTGCACAGCTCTGCGACTATCGCTGACTCGAAGTTCCGGCCTTGATCAGAGTGTATCCTCTGAGGAGCTCCGAGATACTGGAACCACTTTTCCACCAGGGCCTTGGTGACTGTTGTTGCTTTTTGGTCTCTTGTTGGTATAGCAATGGTGTACTTGCTGAACACATCTGTCAGCACTAATACATTCTCGAACCCTTTGGAATCCCGCTCTAGCAGGGTGAAATCCATTGCTACCACCTCAAGTGGTCTGGAGGCAATCAAGTTTCCCGATGGCCCATGAAACTTCAGTTGAGGTGCCTTGGCAACGTTACATCGGTTGCATCTGCGACAAAAGACGTCAACATCAGCTGTGATGCCTACCCAGAAGCACCTACTTCTCAGCAACTGCAGCATGCGCTCTCTTCCCTGATGGCCCACCCTGTGAGCAGAGTCTAGTATCCGTGGTTTCATGGACTCAGGTATTACCAGTTGTTTTATGCTGGATCCATCTGATCCCTTCACTGTCCGGTATAACAACCCATCTGTCACTTCGAGCCGGTTACTCTGATTAAGTAGTTTCCTTGCAGCCAAGGGGATCTTTCGAGCATCTTTTCCTGCAGGTCTGGTGCCATCCTTTACCATCTTCCTAACCATCGCTACCACATCATCCGCTCCCTGGAGATTTATCAATTCCTCACGCGAATAGGTGGGAAATGCTTGAGTGGTTGCTGGTGCTGTGGTTGATTCGGCCGGTACCCTTTCACTGATATCTTTCTGGCTTGTTGCTGTCATCAACCCTATCTCATATGGTATCTGGGTAAACTCTCCGATAACCTCAGCTGTTATGCCACTTATTGCAACATCTGCGTCATCCTCCAGTTCCTCGCCTGCGGTTTCAATAGGAAAACGGGACAAATAATCTGCATTTCCATTGGCTCTTGCTGCCCGATGTCGGATTGTGTAGTTAAACATCGCCATCTGGGCCATCCATCTCTGCTCTATAGCTCCTAGTTTAGCTTTCTCCCAGAAGGCCAGACCCCTATTGTCTGTAAATACCTCTACTTGTGATCCTAGCAGGTAACCTCTGAACTTCTCAGTCATGGCCCACTTAAGACCTAGCAGTTCCAGTCTCATACTGCTTTTTGAGTTTCTTTCAGAGGGTCGAAGTCGAAGTGTGCGACTTGCATATGCCAAGACTTTCTTTGTTCCATCTTGTACTTGCGAGAGAATTGCTCCCAATCCTTCAAATGATGCATCTACCTCCAGGATAAATGGTAGCGAGAAGTTAGGGAACCCTAGTAGCGGTGTGGAGGTTAGTGCCTTTTTCAGTGTCTCAAAGGCTACAGCACACTCTTCTGTCCACAACTCTCCTATGGGTGACTTACTTCGTCTTTTAGTCTGCATGCCTTGATTGAGCGCAGCTACTAAATCATGTAGCGGTTTGGCTATCTTTGCAAAGCCCGGCACAAATCTGCGGTAGTAACTGGCCAATCCCAGGAATGACCGTAACTCAGTCTGGGAACGTGGTACAGGGGCCTCTTGAACAGCCTTCACCTTGTCTTCCATAGCTCCTATTCCGTCTGCCGATATAGTATGCCCCAAGAATTCAATCGTCGTCCTAAGCAGCTTACACTTTCCTCCATTCAACTTCAGCCCTAGCTGGCGTAGCTTAGAGAATACTTTCTCCAGTCGGCTCAAATGATTAGTGAAGTCAGCAAAAGAGTCCACCAAAATGTCATCAAGGTATACTAGTATCAGCTGGAACACTAAATCATGCATACTGCTCTGCATTAATCGTTGAAAGGTGCTGGCCGAGTTGGCTAAACCCATAGGCATCCTGGTGTATTCATAAAGTCCAAAAGGGGTAGTGAAGGCGGTTTTCTCTTGGTCTTTCTCATCCATTGCTACTTGATAGTAACCACTTGCCAGATCAAGCGATGAGAATATCTTTGCTCCTCCTAACGCATCCAGGTACTCATCTACTCGGGGTAGAGGGTATGCATCCCTCTTCGTCTTGCTGTTGAGTGCCCTGAAGTCTACGCAGAGTCTAAGCCGACCATCTTTCTTCCGGACCAAAACTATTGGGGAGGCCCAAGGACTGCAACTCTCCTTGATTATTTGTTTGTCAAGCAATCCTTGTAGGTGATCCTGTACCTCTTTATAGAAAGCAGGAGGTATTCTCCTGTAAGGCTGCTTAACTGGGGTGTCATCTGTTAATGGGATGGTGTGCTTTACCCTGTCCGTGTACCCTACATCTGTCTCATCTGTGGCAAAAAGATCGGCATAGCGTCTCAACAATGCTCTTACTTCCTGCTCTTCAGTCTCACTGCCCTCAAACCCGGTTAGGTCAATTGGGCACATCTCTTGCTCTGGGTTCGTGTATGGTGGACTTGCTGACATTTCTACCTCTTGAGCTCCTACAACTCTGAAATATGTGCTATAGTCCACCCCAGCTTCTGTCAGTATTCCTACTTGTGTCCCGGGAGCTAAAAACAAGTCCTCATCTCCCAAATTTATGGCCTGAATATCACAAGACCCACTTCTAAGAACAGTCAATGTATGACTCATAATCAGCCCTCTGTGTTCTAAGTCTCTGTTTGGCTCAAAGAGAAAAGTACTTTCTGACTGGCCTCTTCCCCTGCATTTGACTGTTATGGCCCTGATCGATCGAGCAGGTATGTGGGTTTGCTTTCTCCCAGCTACCCATACTTTTATAGAGTCTGATTTCTGCGTCATCTCCTGATCCCTTGGAGGGTTCCATTTTAGTATGTTCTGTATGTTTGGGATTTCCACAAGGACATTAGTACCTATAATCCCTGGTGTTTTCTTCTGGTTTCTAGGTCCTTGTACTTCCTTGACAACATAAACCCCACAGTTTTTCACTACTGTGCACCCAACTTGTATGTCCACCACTAAGTGACCAATATATGGAATGGTGGCACCATTTGCTGCTGTCAGGCGCACCCATCTACCCTCATCCAAGGGGAGCCCTCCAAACATCTCCCTGAAACATTGCTCTGTGATGGTAGACACCTGTGAACCTGTGTCAAACACACAATTTACCTCTTTTCCTTCCATCAGCACTACTCCTTCAGGCCGACCTCCTACCATCTTGATCCGGTTTTCATGGTGCTCTCCCTTCACGTTTCTTTCTTCAAGCTCCTGGGGATTTGGTCCGCTGCTGGTCGACATTTCCTGCGATGGTTGAATCTCTAACCTTCCTTCTGAGTGGCGGTCCTTCTGCCTGCGCTCCACTTTGTGTGATGCCCTAGCTGCAGAGTTACCAAACGGACAGCTCGCCACTAAATGTTGTGCTGACTTGCATTGGAAACATCTTCTAGGTAGAGGACCACATGGACACCTGGCAGCTATATGATTCCCAAAATCAGCGCAGTTATAGCACCTGATTCTCTGGCTGCCATTCCACAAATGACGTTTCTTTCTACTTCTGTACCTGCGGCTGTTCCCGTGGCGTCTAGAGATGGTCCTCCTGTTAATGACCCCCACTTGTCGCACCAACATCTCAGTCTCCCTATTATTTGGAGAAACAGGCCCTTCCCTTTCATTTACATTCTTCCTCATGCCAACCTGTGATTGTCTGCCCCCTCTACCTGTACTCTTTCTATTCGAGTCACAAAGCTCCCCTTCCACAGCCTGACTCCCAGCCACAGAGGGGTCTAGTTTAGTGCCTGTTGTGGGCATTCCCTCTGGACGTGCCCTAAATTTTTGCACCGAAAGCATCGGATGGCCCTCGCCGGCCTTCTCTGCCTGTCTTGCATTTCAGCCATCTGGCGCTTCAGCTGTGCGACCTCTGCTCTGAGTTGCTCCACTAGGGCGTTTCCTTCATGTGACCAGGGTGCCATTTCTTCGTCGGATGCTGTGACTGTGGCTATCCCAGCTCTTGCTGTTTGACCACTCCCAGTCCATCTCAGAGCATCATCTCTTATGGACACAAATGATACTGCAGGGTCGTGCCGGACCCTGTCCTCCATCATTCTCCGCGTCAAGTCGTCCCTTAGACTGGCAACAAACTGGTCCCTTAGCACTGTTTCGTCAAGCTTGACACCACTGGCTTTCTCCTGCGCCCCTGCTGCCTGCTCAAATATCTCATGCAGCCTATAGGCAAACTCACTCACCGATTCCCGTGGCCCTTGGTACGCTGAATAGAATAGCGCCATTAGTTCTTGGGTGCTCCTCGATTCTCCATACACCCTGAGTATGGCCTGAAGCATTGCCTCCGGGTCATTGTCTCTTACTTGTATCCGCAGCTCCCTGCGGACAACTGGGGTCACACTGTCGAGTATCACATCGGTTTGATCCTCCTTACTCATGTAGCCGGACCTCCACGCAGCTCTAACCTCCCTTGCATAGTCCTCCGCGTTTGGCCCTGTGCGTTCTCCAAAAGTCCTCACTTTCTTGTGGGTTGACACCAACATGTACTGCCCGTGTCCTGCCTGGGGCAGTGGACCTGCTACTGTTCCTTCAGTTGGCACCACTGATGCCCCGACCACTTGTGTTGGATCTGCATCCTCATGCTCCCCTTTGCTCGTAGCACGTGTGCTTCTCGCGGCCATCTTGCTGCCGGACCGCACTGCTGGGTGTTTACTATATTTGTTCGCTTGCGGTTTGCTCAGTGTCACTGTCTGCCTTATCCTGTCGACGACGCCAATTGTGGTAGGGTGGGCGAGATGATGATGATGATTATGTTGTGATTGTGATATCACTCTCTTGTCACACTCGCACCGACCCGAACAACAATAAAACTCTTGATTCTAGAGGCAGGGGCTATATTTATTTTTACAGCCCATTCAGTGACAAAGCAAACATTAAACAAATAAACTAGCGAACATAACAAAACGAAACTAAATAAAACAAAACACCCAACAGTGCCCGATGCTAATCTGAAGAAGCAAACAAAGCACAGAATAGTTAAAATCATAATATAATACTGAATGAGAAACACCACGCTCTCACCTGTCAAACTGTCCTACGCCGCCACCTGACACACTCAACTATCACACACACACACACACACTCATGTGTGTCATCCAATGCGACTAGTAAGGTGTTGTGCGTGGGGCTGGCAATCTCACCATGTAACACAGGTTGCTACGGAAACCACTACTGCAAGAGCACACACTCAGCTATCACACACACACACACATGCATGTCGTCCAAATGAGACTAGTAAGGTGTTGTGCGTGGGGCTGGCAATCTCACCATGTAACACAGGTTGCTACGGAAACCACTACTGCAAGAGCACACACTCAGCTATCACACACACACACACACTCATGCATGTCGTCCAATGAGACTAGTAAGGTGTTGTGCGTGGGGCTGGCAATCTCACCATGTAACACAGATTGCTACCGAAACACTACTGCCCTAGCATATGAATACTTAATATGGAGGCAAACCACACTGTTGGCCCCATGCTCCCTCAGGAGCGGAGAAGAGAAATATATACCTTGAAGTGAGCCCACGTGCTCTCACAACCATTCCTCACATAACCATAATTAAATAATCATAAAATGGACATAAAATAATATTCAATTATATGTACAACAAATACTCTCAATAACGAGAATAAACCACCACCTCACAACTGGTCTATCTCAATATTCGTTACTGCATTCGGAAGCATGTCGTATGTGACGACTGGTGCGACTGGGAATCTCATCACATGAAACACATCGTTACCGAAACAAATCACTGCCATAGCATAAAAATGCTTCTTGTCGGCTTGTGATAGACACCAGCCACATTGGTGTTTCCATGCTCCGCCGGGAGCAACCAGAGAAACACATGTCTCAACAAAGGAGTGGCCTCGCGCTCTCCAGAAATCTAAATACATATTCTCACCTCACAGTAACCCATTAAATATATACAGTAGAATTATAATATAAGTAGGCTATCGTGAAATACACTCAATTACTTTTACATTAGAAAAATAAAATATAATTATTCTCGACTTAAACCAAACTGGAACTAAATACACAACGTGTCACATGGCGTAACATTATAGGTTTACCACGCGGGGCGTGTTATTCGCCGCTTTTTATACAGTCCTCGCCACGTGGCTACAATCTTGCTATTGTTAATCTTATCTACATTCCCGTGAAATAGCTTCATACTATATCTGCCTTTCTGATAACATTTCTGTCCAGTTTCATGTATAAAATACTCTCCTACTAAATTTGCCCGGTCTGATGGATGAAATACTTGATACTAAATTCTCACATCTGGATTTAGGCTTTGCGTGCCTAATAAAACCTATCAAACATTATTTTCACTCATCTATCATTCTTCAAGACTAAATCATAATGTCCTAAAAAGACATTTCCTTTGGAAACACATCTATCTATTTCACTAAACATTAAAACAGACTCGTGCTGAATATAATTCTAGAATTATATAAAATTAATTCTAATTTAAATTAACTCACGTGCTCAATGCATTTACAGTTTGGCTCTGTCGTCTGTTCTCTCTGGCGGCTGATACTAGGAAAGGTCCGCTGGTAGCTCGCTATCTCTTTTTATAGGCACTAGGCTAATCACTCACTTTACTGCGCTAGGCGTATTAATCTTGACTACTTAAATATCACACGCGATTATCGCTTAGGAATAGCGAAAACACAAATAAAACCTACAGCTATTTAATATAACACAATTCTACACCACAACTTAATTTAAATGCATTATTATGGCATTTTCATCAATCTTCTACTTCAGATTTTTCACAACCCAGGCTCGCGCCGTCACGTGATCTGACAGTCACGTGGGCCGACCGAAAATATATGGGCGACAAACATGCCTTGAACTGAAGTGGGGGTGGGGCCTCAGGGGTGTCTTCCCGGCCCATCACACTAGGATAGGTGAAGTAGAAAACATAGTTTTAACCTTATCCAAAGAGGATTGACATTCTTGAGTCCAATGGACTACATTAGGAGACCCTTTCTTTAGCAAGGAAGAAAGAGGTGACATAATGGAGGACAGATTCGGTATGAATCGTCCATAAAATTGTATTAGACCTAAGAGACTTCGTACTTGCTTTTTAGTCTTAGGAATAGAAATGTTAAGTATCTTACTTGTATTATGGTCTTCTGTTTTTAGGAACCCATGACCAACACGGTGTCCTAAGAAAGATATTTCGCTAAAACCAATACATGCTTTCGATGGTTTCGCTGTCAGGTTATGCTCGCGTAAGATAGACAATAGTTCATTTATACCATTATAGTGATCGTTCCAAGTATCACTGAAAAGACAGATGTCATCAAGATACGCAATGACATCTGAGCGATGAGATAGGATTCGACGCATCATGCGTACAAATGTAGCAGGGGCGTTCATAAGACCGAAAGGCATGAAATTCCATTGGAATAGACCCCTAGGCGTCGAAAAAGCAGTAAACGGTTTGGCGTGTTCGGATAGTGGAACTTGCCAATATCCCTTAGACAAATCGAGTTTAGTAAAGAAGTGAGAATTCGATAGTCTCGTAAGTAGCTCTTCTAGTAAAGGCATAGGTTCAGCATCGAATTTAGTCACTTGATTCAATTTGCGATAATCCACGCAAAGACGTATGTTATTGTCTTTTTTCCGTACTATAACCATCGGCGAAGAATATGCTGATGTGGATGGTTCAATAATTTTTAACTCTATCATCTCATCTAACTCTTTCTCTACCTGTGCTTGGAAATGTATCGGGATAGGATACGGTCTGACTCTTATAGGACTATGGTCAGTAAGAATAATGTCATGTTGAATGACATCCGTTTGACCAGGAATGTCAGTAAGGACATCCTGAAATTGTTCTAACATAGTAGAAACTTGTTTCTGCTCTCCTGGAGATAATTCTGGAGAAATTGCAACATCTTTCCATGATTCATTAGAGTGAAGAGGAATCATTGGAAAAGGTAAATTTACATCCGAGAAACTCGTTTCCTCATCCTGTATTACTGACAGAGATGAGTACTGTCCATGTTGGACTGGAAAATCGTCCGTTGCCTGGAAAACAGGTTGTAAATAATCAGGACGTTCATGGAATTCCGTGAGCATGTTGATGTGGAAGGTTTTACGCTTCCCGTCAATATCGACGATATAGTCAACATCGGAAACCTTTGATATTATATCGTACGGACCTTTCCAAGAAATGAGAAGTCTATTTTCCCTACAAGGTAGCAAGACAAATGCTTTGTCACCTGGACAAAGTTGACGCAAACATCTCTTTTTATTGGCAAATTCCCTTGCCTTCTGTTTCGCAAATTCAGAAGAAGCAGTTGCCAATTTGCATGCTTCAATAATCTTGTGTCTAAGTGCGATGACATATTCATAAGAGGATTTTGTGTCATCGACAATATTATCAGCAGTTATAAGATCATGAAGTAAGGACATAGGACCTCGCGGTTTCGCGCCAAAGACAAGTTCAAAGGGAGAAAATCCTGTATGTTCGTTGGCGACCTCTCTATATGCAAAGAGAGCCGCGGGTAAAACCCTATCCCAATCCTGAGGATGATCTTCTGTTATCTTACCTAGTAGGTTTTTCAGAGTTCTATTCAAACGTTCCACCATCCCATTGGACATAGGATGATAAATACTACTCAGCGATCTCTCTATCTTCAGAGTCGACATTACTTGAGACATGGTATCCGATATAAGTTGGGTACCATGGTCGGATAATATTTCTGCTGGAAACCCCAGACGAGAAAATATTACCCAAAGAGCATCTGCGACATCAGCAGTAGTTATGCTCTTTAGAGGAACAGCCTCCGGCCAACGTGTGCACATATCAACACACGTCAGAATAAATTGGTGTCCTCTAGCAGACTTTATCTTAAATGGACCAATGATGTCTATCGCCATTTTTTGAAATGGCCGAATGGGAATGTCTGCAGCCTGAATAGGTGCATCATGGCGTGGACCTCTGGATTTAATCTCTTGACATACTTTACAAGATCGACAATAGATTCGTATGTCCTTATTCACAGCAGGCCAAAAGAAAGATTGAAGAACTCTAGCTTTAGTACGGGAAAAACCCATATGTCCAGTACACTGCGAATCATGAGCGTGCTGTAAAATTTTAACTCTCATATTTTTAGGCACAAGGATTTGAGAATGAATGGACTTAGCGGAGTCTTGTACCATACGTACAAGTACGCCATTCTTCATCGTAATCCAAGATTTACGATTTGTATCCTTATTCGGATCACCTTTTGTTGCCAGAGTAAAGAATTTCTTTAGAGTAGGATCATCTTCCTGCTGTTTAATAAAGGAATCGTGTGAAATCTCCAAGGGATCATCTTGGATCTGCGCATCATTATCTTCAGAATGTGAAGATTGTGGCATATTGAGAGCTTGAGCCCTAGTGATTACTGCATTAGCAGATTGCATATTAACATTTTCCCAATTAGAGATTTGCTGTGGAGTGCATTCTTTCACTCCATGAATGCGACCGATGATAAGATCAGCGATCGGATTCGGCAAGAGACATGCTTGCACCTCTCCTGTAAAGAACGGTGTAGCAATATTGATAATGGCAGTGGAGTACTTCTCCAATGTGCCACCAAATGTTACACATTTAACTATATTGCCCGTAGCTCGAGAAGGATTTACGAGTGATTGCCTCACTCCAATGGTAGTGCACCCCGAGTCGAAAAGAATTGATACCGGAGTACCATCTATTAGGCCCCTATTAAAGACAAGAGCACCCCTTCCATTATGCGCAATTGACGCATGGAGAGCGGGAAGTGGGTGACCGCAGCTTAAAGTAGAAACTGTGGTTGGATCGAATAATGTTTTGCATTGCGAACACTCAGATGCTCTAGCAAAATCGAAAGCGGAATTTGCTACACTATTGGAGTCTTTTTTATCATTATTCTGATTATCGGTGTCGTGGAACTCCTGTTGTGCAGAGTTAGCCTGGTAATAAGATTTACCATGTCTTTTGTGTTGTGATCTACCTCGGTTATAATTGTCTCTATAATTATTATTGCCTCTGTTATAACCCCTATTTGGGTTTGAATCATAATATTCATGATCATAATCATCATGCTCGTTATATTGAGTATCCCTGTAATATTGTTTCTTTTGTCTCCATGAAGCACTTGGGTAGTTCCTATAGCTACTCCCTTTCCGAGAATTTCTAACATTATGGGTACCCCTCGCGTGTCGAGGACTATCAGCCCGATTCCAGTTCTTCGAAGAAGAACCCTGATTTGAGTGGTTATCTTGGTTTTGATATTTATTCCAATTAACCTTTTTATCAAATTTATTTTTAGCTCCTTGGAATTTGTGTGAGTAATTCTGATTATATTCTGTTGCCGAAGCAACTGGCATACTCTCTTTAATGTTAGAGTTACTAAGAATCATGTCAGGGTGTGCCGTGGCATACTGGTCACAATATTCTTCCATTTGCTTTATTGTACTAGGTTTACGCTCATGTAAGAACTCTAGGAATGATTTATTTACAGAAGACATGACCTTGTCTCTTAGCAATAAATCTTTAAGACCATCAAATGTTTTCTCTGTTTTGGATAATTCAATCCATCGTGAAAGTGTAATTCGTGCTTTTGAGATGAAATCTGAGAATTCTACACCTACCTCAGGTCTCATTGTTTTAAACAAAAGACGGTAACCTTCCTCAGACAGCTGATATCTCTTTATCAAAGCTGCCCTAACAGCATCATAATTGTCTTTGTCGGCCTCTTCAACAAAATATAACTTACTCAGAGACTCCCCTTTTAGATTTTCAGACAACTGATTCACATACTGTGATTTGTCAACATTATGACATCGACAAGCCCGTTCAAATCTAGAAAGCCAAAATGTTATGTCATCACTGGTAGGGTTAAACGCTGGTACTTTGACCTTGTACACAAAGGGTTTACCATTACCACCAGATGCCTGATTAACATTACTCATACATGTCAATTTTAATTTCTCTAATTCAAACTCATGTTCTCTTATTGCTTTTCTCTCTTCAGCTTCTCTATCTAATCTTTTCTGTTCTGCAGCAGCTCTAGTTTTTTCTGTTCTGCAGCAGCAGCAACTTCTAGTTTTTTCTGTTCTGCAGCAGCTTCTAATTTCTTCTGTTCTGCAGCAGCAGCAACTTCTAGTTTTTTCTGTTCTGCAGCAGCAGCAACTTCTAGTTTTTTCTGTTCTGCAGCAGCTTCTAGTTTTTTCTGTTCTGCCGCAGCAGCAACTTCTAGTTTTTTCTGTTCTGCAGCAGCTTCTAATTTCTTCTGTTCTGCCTCAAATCTCCTTTCCTCCACTTGCATCTGCAATTTCTTAAGTTCAGCAGCAGTATCAGCTTCTTTTTCTAATCTTTTTTCTTCAGCTAAGGCTTTCCTTTCTTCTGCAGCAGCTTTTTTTTTCTTCTATTTGAAGTCTTCTCTCCTCAGCCGCAGCTTTTTTTTTTCCTCAGCAGCAATTTTTTTTTCTTCAACAGCAGCAGCAATTTTTTTCTCTTCTGCAGCTAATGCTTTGTCATATTGAGCAACAGCCCATTGTTCTAAGTCTTTTCCAGTCTTATCAAAAGATTTTCCTAGTGTAATGAAATAATCTAAGGTAGACATATTGTCTTCTTAAATCAGAAACCTGAAAAAGTAAATAAATTACTCTCTTTGTTAATGGGAGACAAGTCTATACCTTAGACTTAGTCTTAGTCCAAACTTGTATGGTTTACAATAACCAATGATAACTTGAGTACCTGTGGACAACAATAATTGTATCTCAAATACTGTGGGGACAAGCCTTACAAAGGTCTTGTATACCTCACTGTAATCAAAGATCACTTGAGTACCTGTGGAAAAAAAATATTTCCCTTTACCAATAACTTTGGGAGACAAGCCTTACAAAGGTCTTGTATACCTCAATGTAATCAAAGATCACTTGAGTACCTGTGGAAAAAAAAATATTTCCCTTTTCCAATAACAATCAGAAAGTACTGATCTGTACTATACTATCAGTGTATACCACTATACGTCATATGTCAACTACAGACATTACAAATGACAAACAAGAAAAGACAATCTGAAAACATTTGCAGAGATCAAATTAAATTAAATAGGGGAAATGAAAAAAATGATCACAGAACCTGTGATGATAACTGCCATAAGATAACAAGACAAATAACGCTACAGTGTATAAACATAAGGGTGTAAAAAAACTGAAATGAAAGGAAAGATGAGACCTACAATTATACAAACAAATCAAACAAAACTAAGGAACACAAAAAAAAATGTTACAAATACAAATATGAAACAGTCGTCACAACTAACCAAATATTTGCAAACTATGTTGCAAGCAAATTTCAATTAAGAAATTGCTCCCTATCGAACGCCAGAACAAGACCAATATTACTCGGTATTTCCTGTTCTAGTCACACAGAATATAAACTAATTTAATACACAACAAATAACATGTAAGCATAAATAGCATATAGCATACAATATCATTTTATGTCATGAATGGAATGTGTTGCCAGTATAGTGTTGTAAAGTAGGCACAGTTTATTTAAATAATACTAACTTGCCACTTTATTCAGTAATAGACTTAAGTTTAAACTATTACACTGTCAATTTTTTCTCTGTTGAGCATATGAAGATCCCACGATGAACTATGCACTTTATTCAGCAACACTGCGATTCTTCTGTACATTGAGAAATGTCAACAATATTGCTCCAGATATTTTCTACACTTGATACCACTGTCCTGTGTAATACTGTCTGTACAGCGAAAAACTGTCAACAAGTGCTGACCTAGATACAGCATCCTATCGGTAATACAGGTCAAGCTGTCCTACTGGTGTTGATGTGTTCAAACAAATGTTCTTTCAGCTGTAAACTGTGATTCTCAACACAAAACTGCGTAAGCTGGACCCAGGAATCTGGCTCGCCACTGTAAAGACGTTATTTCTTACTACACCTGTAGTACACCACTGTAAAGTATCAGTCTGTCTGCTCTGTAAGGAAGAGTGGTGTGTTGTTGAGATCAGGCATGCTCCAGTCTACCCAGCTGTAAATGGGTAACTCACCCTAGTCCTGAGTTAGGGAAGGCAAAGGCTCCAGGGGAAGCAGGCCCTAAACTTGGTCACTTCAGCCGACGCAGGATGGTGTATGTATGAAGTAGTAGTGTAGAGTGTGATTACCGCGAATGGTGTACTGTTCGTGTGCTGACCAATATAATCACTCATACACATGTGTCTACAAGGCACCAATGCAGACTGCTGGAATCTTAGTTTACTCAATTTATTCAGACGTACACACTGGGACATACGAGTACATCAGGCTTTGTTGACATAACAATTTGTAGGTATACATAGCAGATCTGAAGTCATGACACATGCAGAAATAATGGGTAGTACATCAAAGTTCAATGTCATGATACATCATCTTATGAAACCACGAAAAGGGGGTTTCTAGCAGGATTGAGATCTCTCTGTCACTGTCCGATAATAACATAAATAATCTGTTCTCTTGGCAGTGATCAAAACAGACGATGACCGAAATCCAACATGGCTACCTTCCTGAGTTGTCGTTCACTCATTCATAGGAAGAATATCAGCCAAAGTTAATTACAATGGATATATAAAGGATTTCATGAATGGTTCCATGCAGCACTACGGTGATCAGGTTAGTTCACGTAGCCATAACCGCTGCAGGAAAATCTGTCATCTTCGTCGATACAAAACACGACACTAGCATATCGAAGCACCCAAAAGTCAAGCTAGGCCTAACCGACGAGAGATCATCAAAAATACGAGCTGGGTTTACCTGGAGTCCGAATCATCTATATACTGACATAAGGAGAGTCTCTAACACAAACTATCGTAGAGACACTATCTCCTCCAGAAGAAAAAACCACTTCGTAAGACATTTTTTCTTGACGAAGGGACCAGCTCTTGAAAAACGTACCCCGCCATTCTTAGCAGTACATCGGAACTCATCACGACTTGTTAAGACAACTCATACTTCCGCTAACAAGAATCTAGTCCCTCATACCCATCCAAAATATACAATATAGGACTGATTCTACTTGTACTAATAATATGTAATACATATGAATTCAGGCCATAAACACAATAAGCAAATTAATATATTTTCTGGCCCTAAAATTAAGTACAAACGCAAGCGTACTATTCTTGCGCTGGATCGATATCCAGACCGATTACTCCTATAATCAAAAGTGTGAATCAAGCATGGATTATCTCGCTTTTACAATAAACAGCATTTTCATACACAGATGGATGCATGACTATATTTTTCCCATATTAAATAACCATATCGATTTTTTTTGTAATATGTGCGTCAAAAATATGCACGCAACACCCCCCCCCCCCCCCCCCCCCCCCCCCCCCCCCCCCCCCCCACCCCCCCCAAAAAAAAAAAATCCATCTTCCCAAAGTGAATCCCTAGCTAGCCTGCCGTTATCACTTGTACAGTTTTATGTATGTATGTGTATACTGAAAGTTGAAACTTTCATTACATTTTTATATATCTAGTGGCAAAAGTTTGGATCCATAGACAGTTGATTATATTAATATATACAAACTGTCTAAATGAAACGATGCGCCGCCTGAGGATCCCCAGTAGAAGTTTTATAGTATGTGATGTATTAATGTGGAATCATTAATCAGGGGCCAATGATCCTATGTTGCCAAGGAGCCCAGAGAACTGTTAGTCCGCCCCTGATGGGAAGCATTCATGATCAGCAGCGAAACGGTCGTTTAAGAACTTCAGTTGATATTAAAACATCGAACAAGGTCAGTAAACATTTGGAGCAAAGCATTTTTGCAAAGATCAGCATTGTCTGCCCTGCATTCTATCCGGTGCATGGTGGTCAACAGACCGTAGTTGGCAGTGCAACAGACGGATATTCTACTTGTATATCGGTTGCTGCAATAGGATTGCGAGTACCTCTCTATCGATGTTGATAACATACCCTGAGTAGAACACCTATTAAGATAACTATTTTTTTAGTGTTTGTGACTGGAATGAAGTTGAAAGTAAACAATCAAGGTTTGGAACTGAGAACAGACCTGACCTTAGCTAACGTGCAAGACACGAGTGATGAAAAATTTGACATATAGACGAGTTTTACGGCAGATGGTGCACATCCAGGGCGTGGCCTGTCTGTCAACATCTGTTCCCATGCAACAAAGTTTACCTTATTTCTGACAACTAATCGCGTATGGGAACACTTTGTTGCAATTCACCAACCAACGAACCAACCGACCGACCGACCGACCAACCAACCAACCAACCTGCCTACCTCACTCCCTTTCTACCTACCAACTACCTACATACAGTGCTCAGCTATTTTCACAGCTGAATGTTCTTCCTCTTAAAAAATTCTTCTTCTTCCAAGATCTCCGGTTTGTGCATCAAATTTTACACGGCAGAACGCCTTCATACTTGCAAATGTTCTTTCGCTATAAATACTGCTCATATTTTATACGTGGCGACCTACTTTTGGACCTTGCAAAACCTCGAACTGACCTCTTCCGAAGTTGTTTTAGTTATGCAGGTGCTTTAGCATGGAATTCCCTACCCAAGTCTGTCAAAACTGATAATTACATCTCATTCAAAAGACATCTGCATTCACATGTCATGAAATCATGTACACTCATTTAACGACAATTCTGTTTTCAGCTTTTTCAACGTTTCCACGAGCATTTATTTAACTGTCATGGTAATATTTTCATTTTAAATTGAATTTTTTAAATATTAAGTAGCTTTATTGCTTGACCTCTCTCTTTCTCTCTCTCTTCTCTCTTTCTCTCTCTCTCTCTCTCTCTCTCTCTCTCTCTCTCTCTATCCCTCTCTTTATGTGCGTGAATGACTATGAGTAAATGCACTTGTGTATGCTCAGTTTCTGATTGTGATGATAATATTAATTAATCCTGTCTGAAGTTGTTAACATTTTAATTTTAATTTGTAAACGCTGAAAATTGTATTGCAGGGCAGAAATGTAAAAAGGCAATTATGCCTATTTCTTTACCCTGATGAAATAAAGATTTCGTTCGTTCGCTCGTTCGTTCATTGGGCACACACAGTTTACAGCCTTTTAATTAGCATGCGCCTACTAAAGAGATTCGCATGAAAAGGCAATAAAAAAAAAAATATCCATGGATGACACAAGAAGTACTCGACGCTATACTTTAGAAATATAGTCAGAGCACTACAAACAGTAAAGCGAAATGAAAGGCAATCAACACTTTAGTGAAAAAAAAAACGAAATTTACCAGACTCACTGACCTCCAATACTTCATTTCATTGTACAGACTTCAGCAGTCATTTTCAGGCAGAAATAAAAAATATAATATCCACCATACCTTCTTGCCCTTGTGACTTAGCAAAATATCTACATTCTGCGAGAACAAATGTCCTAACACCGTTCCATCCGACATTCCTTTTATAACAGTTAACGAAGTTTATTACTATATTACTGGTCTTAAAGATAATAACTCATCGGGACTTGATGGAATCAGTAATCGAATACTGCGTTAAGCTGCACTAGCTATTAGTGAGTCACTAACGTACATATATAATCAATGTATTGCATGAAGTTACTTTTCACCTGCTTTTAAAATCGCGAAAGTATACCCTCTTTTCAAACCTGGTTCATCTGATAATAGTAATCTTGTTTATAGGCCCATTTCTCTGATATCGTCGTTATCCAAACCACTGGAAAAAGACATCCACAAAACAACAATACAACACCTAGCCAATAACGACCTGCTAATTGACAGTCAGTTTAGACCAAAGCATTCATGCCACACAGCCTTAACTGAAATGATAGACAACTTGTTTCTAAACATCAATAGCGATAATATTCGGAGACCAATCTTTGTAGACTTTAAAAAAAAAGCATTCAATATGAAAGATCATGCTATTTTAATCATAAAATTAGAAACAATGAAAGTAAATCTTAAGCTGGTGAAGTTAATTCAATCATTCTTGTCAGACAGACAACAAGTGGTGTCTTACAATAATCCATTGTCAAACCCAACCGTTGTCAATACTATGTGTTCCTAGAGTTCTATTCTCAGCCCTCTTCGCTTTGAAGTATACATTAATGATCTTCCTCTACACATCAAACACTCAACCTATGACCTGTGTGCCGATGACAGTACTGTTTATACAAGTGATAAAAGTTGTACCACACTAGAACTATCTGTACAAAACTATACACATAATCTTATTAAGTGGAGAAACGAGAATCGCATGCAAATAAATATCAGTAAAACAAAATGTATGCTATTATCTAAGCTGACAAAAATTGAAAAACTCGCAGAAAACAACTCTTCAGCTCTACTTTGGAACATCACGAACCGAAAACGTAAATGAACATAACAACGCTCGGTCTAACTGTTGACCAACACCTAAGTTGGAACTCACATGTGCATGCGATTACAAAGCTAACGGCATAAAAAGTTTACCAGTTAGCCAAAATCAAACATTTCCTGGATCAGGAGGCAAGGAAAATGTTCTACATTTCTCAAATTCAAACAGACATAGACTATTATTCCAGAATTTGGGATAGTTGTTCAATGTCCAATACAAAAAGGCTCCATTCACTTCAAAAATGCGCAGTGCGACTAGTTGCTGACAAATACCAAACCAATTGTACAGATCTACATAAGCATTTTAAAATATTACCCCTCAGAAAGCGATTCCTATTTAACAAAGCAAAATTCGCTCACAAAAACCTGTCACAGAATGCTCCAACGTATCCGTGGCCGCTTTTAAAATACAATGAAAGAAGAAGTCAGCGCTTAAACAAATTACAGGTTTTTGTTGTTGTTTGGTTTTTGGTTTTAAAGACTATCTTCATTGCACACGGACAACTCCATCAGTGCTCCGATCTCCTCCCTTAGATCACACAAGCAGGATATCAGCACAGTGCACGAACTCCGTAGCACCGGCGAGAATCCCAGTGTGTGTATATATGAATCGTACATTCTATAAGTATTTTTGTGGTGGTAGGTTTCTAATGTTTTACATTTAGCCAGGAAGCGGCCTTATGGACTACTCTTTACGATTTCCAACTGCCATGGGATTTTTAACGTGTGCAACCTGCACACGGGACCTCCTATTTATTCGCCCTTATCCGAGAAGGCTAAGTATCTAATGCCACTACCCAGGAGACCAGGGGGGGGGGGGGGGAGGACATCATTAGGACCAGTGGACCTGAAAAGAAAATAATTTTCCATAAATTATATTCCCTCTACTGGGAATCGATCTCAGTACCACTAGAAATATTGGACTCGAAGCCGTTCACCTCTAGAAAAATCAGCACATGCTGACAACACACCGAGTCCCTAGTCATTTAATAGCAGAGTGTTCGAATATTTCACGAGTTCTTATTATAGGCCAACCTTATCTGATTAATGTTTCAAATACTTGTAATTGTCTTGTTTACTCTATGGATGGTTTGGATTTCGTTAGTTTATTTTTCTCCCCTGTGTAGCGAGATTTGATAACACTTGCTTGGTTGTAGCGCGACACACGCCCACAGCACGCACACACACACACACACACACACACGCACACACACGCACACACACACACGCACATACACCAGCGCAAGGACAGCGCGGCGGTCTTTCTTTGAAGTTTGAAGACGGGAAGTGTGAATTACGGTTAAAGCCAAACAATATTACTGAAGAATGAGGAAATAGCTATATAGGAATGTATGGCGGACTTTAAAAGTTTGCATTTACTGGACATTAACTTATTAACTATAAGAGAACGCCTGGTTGGAATACAATTAAATAAAAATTATTCAACAAAGGAGATAGACTAGGAATTATATCCAAAAGGATATTATTCAAATATAAATAGTTTTAAAGATAATTAATATTTTTCACCTTCATCACATCTGCTAAAAGTTAGCTAATAATCTTTAAACATTTATTATAACTACATGCCTAAACGGATTTAAATATAAATTGGATAGAATGAAAGCCTCACATGGGGAAAAGGAAATGATACCTAGGAAGGAAGGAAGTATATAAGTGTGTAGTGAACAGAAGAAAAAAACAAGTACAGGAAAAGCACAGATTGCTTCAAATCGCCTCAAACCAGGAGATGAAACGAAAATCTTTTGGGATTTTTAGAGGTGCTTTCGCGTACCGGCGAGAGACTGAAATATAAGGACAGAGCGGCGCATTGGAAATCACACACACCAAATCCAGAAGCCAAAGTGAGAAACTGGAAGACAGCATCGGCAAGAAAAGTTCTATTTTCACGCTGCATGCAGGGCAGATTAAATTAAGCCAAATCAGTCTCACCGTGAGCTTATAAATCCTAAGAGGGTTTTATGATCAATGTTTATGATCATTCCTGATCGAGAAACTAAAGACTTGAGGATCGTTGATCCAGCTCACTGAAGCCTAGAGGTCAACCAATCTTCAACACCTTAGTCCCCCGTAGTTATAGGGTGGGCTGAAGGAAAGTCTTCCGTATTCAAGTGTGTCTCAGGAACCTCGAGCAGACGTGGCTAATAACATAAGATGAGTTTTATGTGTATCCATCCAGCAAACACTGTGAGCAGTTTCTAAAACGACTGTCTAATGATGACAACTAGATGGCAAGAGATAATGTGACAATCCTTTTTTCAGTGGAAGATAAATCCAAGACTTTTTCTATTACTTATTTTAATTTGTAACTATAAATAATCATTCATTTTACTATCTTCCAACACCCATTTCTCATTACAAGAATATATAGATGTACATAATAAATTGGGAAATTGTACTCATTAGACTTGTTAAATTTTTAACTGTTAAATTTTGAGTTACCTTTTCAAATTTAATTATATTATCACATAGGGTTACTATAGCGAAAGTAGCAACTTATACTTCTGAAGCCTAAATCTATTGTCCAGCTCAGAGTATTCACAGCTGTAACTCATTTGTGATACCAGTGTACTTCTCGGGCACTGGAACTTCATACTTTCTGGAGAGAGATTCTACTTCTGCTCTACCACTATTATTATTCTAGGAAAACTTTTCGCTACATTGGGGGCTCTTTCGCAGGATATTATTTTGTATCCTGAGCCACTATCTATGTATTCATCTATCTTGAGGCACAAATAGTTTGTAAAAATAATTTTTTTTTTAAAATTCTAAAACTTAGAAATTTTTTCGTAATAGGTGTACCATTGAGTACGAAGTAAATAGGAAACGCTCACAAGGTTTTAAGGATTTGTCTTGTTCAAAGTAATTAATTGATTTTAATTAAGTTAGTTGGTTAGTGAAGATAAAAGTATATACCCTCTGGTAAGTAAGCATCATGGCTGATTTGGTGAAGTTTCGATCTGCAATCATGCAGGGGGGAAAGGAAGTAGGATTGACAGGTGATGCTCTTATCCAGTATGTCGCAACTGAAGTGGACAAATATTTGGATAGAGAGGTCAAACGATTGGAAGCTGAAAGAGAAGCCAAAAGACTGGAAGCAGAAAGAAGACTAATAATGGAAGCAGATGATAGGAAATTGCAAGCAGAGAGAGAAGCAGAAAGAGCAGCCAACAGATTTGAAACTGAGGCTGAAGAAAGAAGGTTACAAAGAGCTCATGAGTTAAGTTTAAAGGAACTTGAACTCCAGGGAGCAGCTAGCAATCGTGGTGCTAGCTCATCTCACTTTGAGAGTAGCTCCAACCACAGCCCGGCAAATGGAGCCATGAGTTTCCACCTGGATCCATTTATTGAGAAGGAGGACGCCATTGAGTCGTACCTGGATAGATATGGATATAAAAGAAATGGTCATGATGGAACAACTGAGAGAATCCATGCCTCAAGAAATGAAAAAAATTCTTATGGAGCAAGGAGCAGAGAGATTGGAAGATATTTTAACCATGGCTGAAAGATATCAAGCAGCTCAGTCAGAAGTATCAGGAAATAAGAAGAAGCAAGGTGAGAACTTCAAACCTTCACAAAACTTTACCAACTATGAACATAGGGACAATTCCAACAAGAACAAACACAGAACTGATTATAAAGACAAAAATTCTCTAGGATCAGATAATAGACCTTCAAGAAAGGAAGGACAGTGGTGTAAATCTTGCCAAATGAGTAACCACAATACTGCAGAATGCAGACGGAAAAACCCTCCTTATCACGCTGCCTGTCTTACAACAGGGAACAAGGGAAGGAAGGAACTGGCAGTTAGTCAGAATGACCTTCATCATCCCCCTGTCTGTGAGGAAGTGACATGTAATGGCACCAAAATTCAGTGCTTATATGATTCCGGATTGGAATTCGACTCAGTCATGAGTGCAACCCTAGTGCACCCTGATCAACGTCCCACATAAACAGTGGACATACAAGGGGCTATGCAGGGAACCGTCACCATGACACTTCCCATAGCAAGGATCAACGTGAGAACTCGCTATGTGGAAGGAGTGATAAGAGCAGCAGTGAGTGATGATCCTATATACCCGCTGGTAATAGGATGTAAATATGTCTTTTTGGGTGAACCAATAAAACCTGTTGTCATGGCAGCAAACCATACCAGGTCGAGCACCAAAAAGGAGGAGGGAAATCCAATAAACATTCATCGGATAAAGATGAAAAAGGCTCAAACAGCAGACAGCACATTGAAGTCTTGTTTTGGCAAATTGCCAAAGGCCCATAACCCTCAAGAGAAAGGAGACTTCTACATAGAAAATGGCCTACTCTACAGACAAGCTGGAAAAGGACCTAAAGGGCATGGACAGCTGGTAGTGCCAACATTCTACAGGGAGGACATTATGGAGCAAGAGCATGCTACATCAGGCAGTGGTCACAGAGGAAAAGGGGCCACTGGTCAAAAGATAGCATTGCGATATTACTGGCCAGGAATAATTGAAGACATAAGTTGGTATGTGAAATCCTGTTCAGAATGTAACCAGGTAACCTCATTCAGAAGTGTAGACCAGTTACAGGACCTAAGGAAGCATTGTTGCGGACGTAGGCCTATTAAGAAAACTCACAAGAGAAAACAACCGGTAGATGCGGTGATAAGGAGAAAACAAAATCACAACAAGTCTACTGTTACACAAGTAACCATGGCAACTCTCCGTATTGTACAGAGAGGGGACGTAAGACATCCCACCCCGATTAGATATTTGTCGGAACACCATGGCCTGGATCATCTGGAACCCTTTGTTAGTCAGCAACCAGTATTAAAAAAGCTGCGGAAACAAACCAGAACCATAGGAGGTAGAAACCAGGGCTGTACTAGACAATTGATGGAGACAGGCCCCACTTCGGTATACTGCCCCTTACAATAGAAATAGGTGTGGGTCCGGCAACGTGGTTGTTTCGCCGTCCCCATCCACGGTCCACTGGAAGCATTGTTGCAGACATGGACTGAACAATAGCAAGCATAAGCACTCAAGGATGAGATTGACTATCTCTTAAAAGAGAAAATTATTTCAAAGTCTGAATCTCCCTACAGCTCAAGTGTGGTGCTATTAAGGAAGCCTAGTGGTGAACACAGGTTATGCATTGACTATAGGAAACTGTTAGTCTTTAGTACACCGGATGGACATTACGAGTTCAATGTACTCCCATTTGGTTTAAAGAATGCTGCAAGTATCTTTACCAGAATGATGAGGAAATTGTTGGAACCATTACAAAATCCTAATATCACCAACTTCATGGATTGCTACCACTACATTCGAGGAACACGTAGTAGCACTCTCCATGTTGTTAAATAGACTAAGAGAAACGGGATTGACAGCACGTCCATCTAAGTGTCATATTGGATGTGAGACATTGGAATTTTTAGGTCACACTATCTCTACAGGGCAAATGTCTCCAGACCCAAAGAATGTAGAGAAAATGAGAAAAGCACCAAGACCACAAACTAAGAAGGATGTAAGATCCTTTGTGTCACTGTGCGGGTTTTATCAGAAATATATACCCCATTTTAACTCATTATGCGCGCCATTAACCGACTTAACCAAAAAAGGCCAGCCAGATAAAGTACAATGGACCGCGGAGTGTGAACAGGCTTATACAGAGTTGAAAAATAAGCTGACAAATAAACCTATACTTGCCCTTCCCGATCTCACACAAGAATTCGTACTAAGAACGGATGCTAGCAATGTAGGCATCGGAGCAACATTACTACAGCGGGCAGACACACCGCCACATATGCTATTACCAGTAGCTTTTGCCAGTAGAAAGTTAAATGCAGCTGAAAGAAATTATTCTACCGTTGAACGTGAATGCCTCGCTTTGGTCTGGTCGATCAACAAATTCGCCCCTTTTCTTTACGGGAAACACTTCATTGTGGAAAGTGATCACCAGCCTTTGATGTTTTTAGCAGTGTCTAAAAAATTAAATTCACGACTTTTAAGGTGGAGTTTACTGTTATCTCCATATTCGTTCAATGTGAGATACATTCCAGGACAATCTTGGACCCGATTTTTTAAGTCGTCATCCTATCAAAGCAGATATAGAGAAACGGAAAATTAAGGAGGAACTGCAGCATGTGTTACCAAAAAGTTAACCGTGCATGCACTGTTTTAAAGAAGGGGGTTCTGTAGCAAGATTTGATAACACTTGCTTGGTTGTAGCGCGACACACGCCCACAGCACACACACACACACACACACACCAGCGCAAGGACAGCGCGGCGGTCTTTCTTTGAAGTTTGAAGAGGGGAAATGTGAATTACGGTTAAAGCCAGACAATATTACTGAAGAATGAGGAAATAGCTATATAGGAATGTATGGCGGACTTTAAAAGTTTGCATTTACTGGACATTAACTTATTAACTACAAGAGAACGCCTGGTTGGAATACAATTAAACAAAAATAATTCAACAAAGGAGATAGACTAGGAATTATATCCAAAAGGATATTATTCAAATATAAATAGTTTTAAAGATAATTAATATTTTTCACCATCACATCTGCTAAAAGTTAGCTAATAATCTTTAAACATTTATTATAACTACATGCCTAAACGGATTTAAATATAAATTGGATAGAATGAAAGCCTCATATGGGGAAAAGGAAATGATACCTAGGAAGGAAGGAAGGATATAAGTGTGTAGTGAACAGAAGAAAAAAACAAGTACAGGAAAAGCACAGATTGCTTCAAATCGCCTCAAACCAGGAGATGAAACGAAAATCTTTTGGGATTTTTAGAGGTGCTTTCTCGTACGGGCGAGAGACTGAAATATAAGGACAGAGCGGCGCATTGGAAATCACACACACAAAATCCAGAAGCCAAAGTGAGAAACTGGAAGACAGCATCGGCAAGAAAAGTTCTATTTTCACGCTGCATGCAGGGCAGATTAAATTAAGCCAAATCAGTCTCACCGTGAGCTTATAAATCCTAAGAGGGTTTTATGATCAATGTTTATGATCATTCCTGATCGAGAAACTAAAGACTTGAGGATCGTTGATCCAGCTCACTGAAGCCTAGAGGTCAACCAATCTTCAACACCTTAGTCCCCCGTAGTTATAGGGTGGGCTGAAGGAAAGTCTTCCGTATTCAAGTGTGTCTCAGGAACCTCGAGCAGACGTGGCTAATAACATAAGATGAGTGTTATGTGTATCCATCCAGCAAACACTGTGAGCAGTTTCTAAAACCACTGTCTAATGATGACAACTAGATGGCAAGAGATAATGTGACAATCCTTTTTTCAGTGGAAGATAAATCCAAGACTTTTTCTATTACTTATTTTAATTTGTAACTATAAATAATCATTCATTTTACTATCTTCCAACACCCATTTCTCATTACAAGAATATATAGATGTACATAATAAATTGGGAAATTGTACTCATTAGACTTGTTAAATTTTTAACTGTTAAATTTTGAGTTACCTTTTCAAATTTAATTATATTATCACATAGGGTTACTATAGCGAAAGTAGCAACTTATACTTCTGAAGCCTAAATCTATTGTCCAGCTCAGAGTATTCACAGCTGTAACTCATTTGTGATACCAGTGTACTTCTCGGGCACTGGAACTTCATACTTTCTGGAGAGAGATTCTACTTCTGCTCTACCACTATTATTATTCTAGGAAATCTTTTCGCTACATTGGGGGCTCTTTCGCGGGATATTATTTTGTATCCTGAGCCACTATCTATGTATTCATCTATCTTGAGCCACAAATAGTTTGTAAAAATAATTTTTTTTTTAAATTCTAAAACTTAGAAATTTTTTCGTAATAGGTGTACCATTGGGTACGAAGTAAATAGGAAACGCTCACAAGGTTTTAAGGATTTGTCTTGTTCAAAGTAATTAATTGATTTTAATTAAGTTAGTTGGTTAGTGAAGATAAAAGTATATACCCTCTGGTAAGTAAGCATCATGGCTGATTTGGTGAAGTTTCGATCTGCAATCATGCAGGGGGGAAAGGACGTAGGATTGACAGGTGATGCTCTTATCCAGTATGTCGCAACTGAAGTGGACAAATATTTGGATAGAGAGGTCAAACGATTGGAAGCTGAAAGAGAAGCCAAAAGACTGGAAGCAGAAAGAAGACTAATAATGAAAGCAGATGATAGGAAATTGCAAGCAGAGAGAGAAGCAGAAAGAGCAGCCAACAGATTTGAAGCTGAGGCTGAAGAAAGAAGGTTACAAAGAGCTCATGAGTTAAGTTTAAAGGAACTTGAACTCCAGGGAGCAGCTAGCAATCATGGTGCTAGCTCATCTCACTTTGAGAGTAGCTCCAACCACAGCCCGGCAAATGGAGCCATGAGTTTCCACCTGGATCCATTTATTGAGAAGGAGGACGCCATTGAGTCGTACCTGGATAGATATGAGAGACTGGCCACTACCTATGGATTGGAAAAGGAAAAATGGAGCCTTAAGCTATCTCAGGGGTTGAGGGGAGTTTCATACGATGTTTATTTAAAACTCTCAAAAGAAGACCAGGAAGATTATGAAATCTTAAAACAAGCTTTACTGGTCAGGTACGAAAAGAATTCTGAATCTTATAGAAAGAGATTCCGAACTGCTAAGCTACTTCCAGGAGAAAACTATCACCAGTTTTCTGCCAGATTGGAAACTTATCTGACAAAATGGATTAGCTTAGGAAAATGTCAAGATATAAAAGAAATGGTCATGATGGAACAACTGAGAGAATCCATGCCTCAAGAAATGAAAAAATTTCTTATGGAGCAAGGAGCAGAGAGATTGGAAGATATTTTAACCATGGCTGAAAGATATCAAGCAGCTCAGTCAGAAGTATCAGGAAATAAGAAGAAGCAAGGTGAGAACTTCAAACCTTCACAAAACTTTACCAACTATGAACATAGGGACAATTCCAACAAGAACAAACACAGAACTGATTATAAAGACAAAAATTCTCTAGGATCAGATAATAGACCTTCAAGAAAGGAAGGACAGTGGTGTAAATCTTGCCAAATGAGTAACCACAATACTGCAGAATGCAGACGGAAAAACCCTCCTTATCACGCTGCCTGTCTTACAACAGGGAACAAGGGAAGGAAGGAACTGGCAGTTAGTCAGAATGACCTTCATCATCCCCCTGTCTGTGAGGAAGTGACATGTAATGGCACCAACATTCAGTGCTTATATGATTCCGGATTGGAATTCGACTCAGTCATGAGTGCAACCCTAGTGCACCCTGATCAACGTCCCACATAAACAGTGGACATACAAGGGGCTATGCAGGGAACCGTCACCATGACACTTCCCATAGCAAGGATCAACGTGAGAACTCGCTATGTGGAAGGAGTGATAAGAGCAGCAGTGAGTGATGATCCTATATACCCGCTGGTAATAGGATGTAAATATGTCTTTTTGGGTGAACCAATAAAACCTGTTGTCATGGCAGCAAACCATACCAGGTCGAGCACCAAAAAAGGAGGAGGGAAATCCAATAAACATTCATCGGATAAAGATGAAAAAGGCTCAAACAGCAGACAGCACATTGAAGTCTTGTTTTGGCAAATTGTCAAAGGCCCATAACCCTCCAGAGAAAGGAGACTTCTACATAGAAAATGGCCTACTCTACAGACAAGCTGGAAAAGGACCTAAAGGGCATGGACAGCTGGTAGTGCCAACATTCTACAGGGAGGACATTATGGAGCAAGAGCATGCTACATCAGGCAGTGGTCACAGAGGAAAAGGAGCCACTGGTCAAAAGATAGCATTGCGATATTACTGGCCAGGAATAATTGAAGACATAAGTTGGTATGTGAAATCCTGTTCAGAATGTAACCAGGTAACCTCATTCAGAAGTGTAGACCAGTTACAGGACCTAAGGAAGCATTGTTGCGGACGTAGGCCTATTAAGAAAACTCACAAGAGAAAACAACCGGTAGATGCGGTGATAAGGAGAAAACAAAATCACAACAAGTCTACTGTTACACAAGTAACCATGGCAACTCTCCGTATTGTACAGAGAGGGGACGTAAGACATCCCACCCCGATTAGATATTTGTCGGAACACCATGGCCTGGATCATCTGGAACCCTTTGTTAGTCAGCAACCAGTATTAAAAAAAGCTGCGGAAACAAACCAGAACCATAGGAGGTAGAAACCAGGGCTGTACCAGACAACTGATGGAGACAGGCCCCACTTCGGTATACTGCCCCTTACAATAGAAATAGGTGTGGGTCCGGCAACGTGGTTGTTTTGCCGTCCCCATCCACGGTCCACTGGAAGCATTGTTGCGGACATGGACTGAACAATAGCAAGCATAAGCACTCAAGGATGAGATTGACTATCTCTTAAAAGAGAAAATTATTTCAAAGTCTGAATCTCCCTACAGCTCAAGTGTGGTGCTATTAAGGAAGCCTAGTGGTGAACACAGGTTATGCATTGACTATAGGAAACTGTTAGTCTTTAGTACACCGGATGGACATTACGAGTTCAATGTACTCCCATTTGGTTTAAAGAATGCTGCAAGTATCTTTACCAGAATGATGAGGAAATTGTTGAAACCATTACAAAATCCTAATATCACAACTTCATGGATTGCTACCACTACATTCGAGGAACACGTAGTAGCACTCTCCATGTTGTTAAATAGACTAAGAGAAACGGGATTGACAGCACGTCCATCTAAGTGTCATATTGGATGTGAGACATTGGAATTTTTAGGTCACACTATCTCTACAGGGCAAATGTCTCCAGACCCAAAGAATGTAGAGAAAATGAGAAAAGCACCAAGACCACAAACTAAGAAGGATGTAAGATCCTTTGTGTCACTGTGCGGGTTTTATCAGAAATATATACCCCATTTTAACTCATTATGCGCGCCATTAACCGACTTAACCAAAAAAGGCCAGCCAGATAAAGTACAATGGACCGCGGAGTGTGAACAGGCTTATACAGAGTTGAAAAATAAGCTGACAAATAAACCTATACTTGCCCTTCCCGATCTCACACAAGAATTCGTACTAAGAACGGATGCTAGCAATGTAGGCATCGGAGCAACATTACTACAGCGGGCAGACACACCGCCACATATGCTATTACCAGTAGCTTTTGCCAGTAGAAAGTTAAATGCAGCTGAAAGAAATTATTCTACCGTTGAACGTGAATGCCTCGCTTTGGTCTGGTCGATCAACAAATTCGCCCCTTTTCTTTACGGGAAACACTTCATTGTGGAAAGTGATCACCAGCCTTTGATGTTTTTAGCAGTGTCTAAAAAATTAAATTCACGACTTTTAAGGTGGAGTTTACTGTTATCTCCATATTCGTTCAATGTGAGATACATTCCAGGACGGGACAATCTTGGACCCGATTTTTTAAGTCGTCATCCTATCAAAGCAGATATAGAGAAACGGAAAATTAAGGAGGAACTGCAGCATGTGTTACCAAAAAGTTAACCGTGCATGCACTGTTTTAAAGAAGGGGGTTCTGTAGCAAGATTTGATAACACTTGCTTGGTTGTAGCGCGACACACGCCCACAGCACACACACACACACACACCAGCGCAAGGACAGCGCGGCGGTCTTTCTTTGAAGTTTGAAGACGGGAAATGTGAATTACGGTTAAAGCCAGACAATATTACTGAAGAATGAGGAAATAGCTATATAGGAATGTATGGCGGACTTTAAAAGTTTGCATTTACTGGACATTAACTTATTAACTACAAGAGAACGCCTGGTTGGAATACAATTAAACAAAAATAATTCAACAAAGGAGATAGACTAGGAATTATATCCAAAAGGATATTATTCAAATATAAATAGTTTTAAAGATAATTAATATTTTTCACCATCACATCTGCTAAAAGTTAGCTAATAATCTTTAAACATTTATTATAACTACATGCCTAAACGGATTTAAATATAAATTGGATAGAATGAAAGCCTCATATGGGGAAAAGGAAATGATACCTAGGAAGGAAGGAAGGATATAAGTGTGTAGTGAACAGAAGAAAAAAACAAGTACAGGAAAAGCACAGATTGCTTCAAATCGCCTCAAACCAGGAGATGAAACGAAAATCTTTTGGGATTTTTAGAGGTGCTTTCTCGTACGGGCGAGAGACTGAAATATAAGGACAGAGCGGCGCATTGGAAATCACACACACCAAATCCAGAAGCCAAAGTGAGAAACTGGAAGACAGCATCGGCAAGAAAAGTTCTATTTTCACGCTGCATGCAGGGCAGATTAAATTAAGCCAAATCAGTCTCACCGTGAGCTTATAAATCTGTTGCGAACAGATTCTTTTGTGTGATAGTCTGTTACGCACAGATTCTTTTGGTAGGCATACAAATATAAAGTAATATCTATCTGTCTGATGAAAAGTATTTATTGAGAGTCAAAATACTTACTTGATAATCAAAGGTACAGAACCCTTGATTGGTTCGATGTTATATTCCGTTATATGGGTTATCTTTTCTTGAATCTCAACCTGGCGTACGAATATTAGTTTTACGTCGGTTTGTTTCTGGTATGGCCAGAAACAGTTTAGTCGTGCTTGGAATGTTTATAACCCGAGAAAATGGTTATTCCTTGACTATTTAGGGCGATTCGGTCTTATATCTTAGTATCTTTGTAATGTCTATGTCAGCCTATATTTTTGAGTTGAACTCTGGGGTCAAGCGCATTTCTGCACATGCGTCGTTTTAGGGAGTCGAGAAGAAGCTTCCGTGATGGCGAACTGTGGGTTCTGCACGGACGAAGAAAAGTCCGAAGATTTTGTCTTTGTGGTTGATTCTGGGGAAGGAGAAGTTTTCTCAGTATGACTATGATGTCCGTAATTCTCCCCAACGGTTATTTTTACTCCAAGGGATGGCGTGTGCTATTTGCTAGTGTTTTTCTGGACTTAAGGTAAAGCAGAAACATTTACTGAACTTTTCTTAGGCCTAACTAACTCTGCAGACATCATACTGTCTGCCGATGTATTTGATTGATTGTACTTAGACGACTCTTCTACTAGCAGCACTATGCATTGGACATATGCAACATCTATCATGGGATATGGAAAGCCCAATATATTATTTGAGTAATGAACGGAGCCTTCACTTTCGTTTAAGACATCTCTAGCGTGAGCGACACTCACTGAAACTAACGCCAATTTGGATCCCACTTTCGGTCTATTCGGATTATCGATCAGAGAACAGGAATGCCTTATTACCTGATGGTGATACCAAGACCTATATTGTATTGAAATCCACTCCTTGTCTATTTAAGATTGTCATCATAAGAGCCCGCTGAATTTACGGCCTGAAAGACTTAGCCAGAAGAGGTTCTGACAGGGAGCCATTATTGATCATTATTTGTTAGCATTAACTGACGCGATTCGGCAGTTAAGGCATGAGACGATAGACAACCAGAATTATGTGCTTGCCTACTATTGTTCTATTGTATTCATATGCTATACGAACGCCAATTTGATGTTGTCACCCATTTTTCAAGTATACGATGATTTTTTGTGCCAACCTGTTCCAGTGACTGTAGCTGTGTTGTCAGAGTATGCGTCATATTAAATGTCTGAAATGTCAACAGTGGTCTACGTTATTGACTTCTAGTTACGAGTGAATGAGTGCCTTATCAACCTGTCAACTCTACAGAACAGTCCATCCATTCGCGTGACTTACAGCTACACTCTCACTCCATGTAAACACTGTCCCTTGCTAGCGCCTCAACACTTGGCGAGCAAGGTGACTTAGATACACAACACTGCGTCGGTCGAGTTGACTTTTTTCCATCATATGTCCAGTCTTCATCACTACTAGTATTTACATGCAACACACTGCAAAGAGGATTAATCTTTGCAACAAAATCCTGAGAGGGTTTTATGACCAATGTTTATGATCATTCCTGATCGAGAAACTAAAGACTTGAGGATCGTTGATCCAGCTTACTGAAGCCTAGAGGTCAACCAATCTTCAACACCTTAGTCCCCCGTAGTTATAGGGCGGGCTGAAGGAAAGTCTTCCGTATTCAAGTGTGTCTCAGGAACCTCGAGCAGACGTGGCTAATAACATAAGATGAGTTTTATGTGTATCCATCCAACAAACACTGTGAGCAGTTTCTAAAACGACTGTCTAATGATGACAACTAGATGGCAAGAGATAATGTGACAATCCTTTTTTTCAGTGGAAGATAAATCCAAGACTTTTTCTATTACTTATTTTAATTTGTAACTATAAATAATCATTCATTTTACTATCTTCCAACACCCATTTCTCATTACAAGAATATATAGATGTACATAATAAATTGGGAAATTGTACTCATTAGACTTGTTAAATTTTTAACTGTTAAATTTTGAGTTACCTTTTCAAATTTAATTATATTATCACATAGGGTTACTATAGCGAAAGTAGCAACTTATACTTCTGAAGCCTAAATCTATTGTCCAGCTCAGAGTATTCACAGCTGTAACTCATTTGTGATACCAGTGTACTTCTCGGGCACTGGAACTTCATACTTTCTGGAGTGAGATTCTACTTCTGCTCTACCACTATTATTATTCTAGGAAAACCTTTCGCTACATTGAAAAGAAAATAATTTTCCATAAATTATATTCCCTCTACTGGGAATCGATCTCAGTACCACTAGAAATATTGGACTCGAAGCCGTTCACCTCTAGAAAAACCAGCACACGCTGACAACACACCGAGTCCCTAGTCATTTAATAGCAGAGTGTTCGAATATTTTACGAGTTCTTATTATAGGCCACCCTTATCTGATTAATGTTTCAAATAATTGTCTTCTTTACTTTATGGATGGTTTGGATGTCGTTAGTTTGTTTTTCTCCCCTGTTATTTCCTTACTTTCTGTTATGTTTGTTTAAACATACTTACATTTGATTAGGATTGGATATTATAAATGTATGCTATTATTTTACCTTTACAATGCTGCATGCCTAAATAATGCTCAAAGTACACGTACGAATAAAAGAATACAGTCAGCAAGATGAGAGTGAGAGAAAGAGAGAGAGTGAGAGAGACAGAGAGAGAGAAAGAGAGTGAGAGAAAGAGAGAGAGAGTGAGAGAGAGGGAGAGAGAGAGAGAGAGAGAGAGAGAGGGGGCAGAATGTTAGACGGGCCTGCGTGCCCAATTCTGAACTCTTTGAAAATAAAGTTCGTTTGTTCGCTCCTTCCTCCTAACTACATAATTTCACAACTACTTATCTACTAAACTGACTGTCTACCTATCTATCATCATATCTATCAGCCTATCCATCCACCTACCCAGCCGTCCGCCCTTCCGTCTGTCTGTTCTATCTCTCTGTCTGCCTATTTGTCCATCTGTCCGTAGGCGGTAAGGTAAATTTAACCTTGAAACAGTAGGTTGCTGGAAGGAGAAAAAGACACGGTAGAAGTACGGTCTCCCCCGTCTCATTGTATTAAAGTTAAAATTCAGGTAAGTAAGGTGTGTTTGCACGCGTTTCATGAACATGGAAAGAATGCAAAGCAAAGAACAGTATCAATAGAAAATTAAGCAGAAATAACTCCCTGTGGTAATAAATAAACAAACAAATTATTTCACTTGTCAAAATAAAAAAATAAAAAAAAAGATAAACGGAAGGTCTCGAACTAAAGGACTTGTTGTTGTTTAACTAGGGCTGCTGAACTTCTTGCTCTTTCGCAGCCAATACTAAGTTGAAGACTCCTTGGTATATTATCTACACTGTATTTATAGGCTTTTCCTGTGGCTTTTCAGCCACTCCGAAACGTGTCGAGTTGAAGTCAATTGCTCCAGTTTCTCTAGCTTGGTTTGCATTTAAAGGATCATCACATCTGGTCTCAAGCTAGGAGGAAGAAGTGTGACATATTGTGTACTCCCCGCCGTCCAAAGGGGCTCTCCAAATATGCGGAGCTAAAATGCTGTGTTCTGGTTCTGTGCTCTCCCAAGGAATCGTCATGTTCTACAAAAAGCCACTTCTCAGTTTCCCCTGACTATCATTGGGTCCATAGTGAGATCTACCTGCATGCAGGCAACCAGGTAAAAGCCAGAGTTACGTCTGGGGCTCAAATGACTCCTCCAAGCTTAGGGTGCAATGCTGGGTTCTCAACATTTCACCAAAGGGGAATCCATGGACGTATGTGGATGATTTCAAGTCAATGATGGTGTAATTAGCCTCACAGACAACGGTTCACATCCAAATCTACATACTATAGTATTGTGCATAGCTGGTGGCCATATAAGGATGACTCCAGATATGCCTCTAGTACATTAGTTCAAGGTTAAATCAAGTTATCAAATAGGTGATAGTATGGGATGTCAACATTTTAAAAAATGGATTAAGTCTGATCTACCTGTGTACATCAGTGTGGTTGCTATGTTACTAGTGTACTGAATGAGGTCAGTTGTGAAGGTCCCTGAGGATAACAGTTTATGTGAGTTTACAGGGTACCTTGCTACTACCACCTATGACCTCAAGCAGACTTAATTGTGACTAATATGAATGATAGCTACGTATAATGTCTAGGGTAATGAAGGGTGGTGTGCTGGTAATTGAGTACCCAAACACACACACAAACACTAATCTTAAGCTCTATGATCAAGTCAATTAACACGGTGTTAAAATTTAGGAATTATAATTTTTTTCAAATTTAGACAAAGTTGGAGAGACAAAGTTGGAGGGACAGACAGCGATATCAAAATAAGAATACAAAAGGCAAGAGGAGCTTTCATTGCATTGGGAAATATATGGAGATCAAGAGAAATAGGATCCAACACGAAAATAAGAATATTCAACTCAAATGTGAAGTCAGTCCTATTGTATGGCTCAGAGACATGGAGAACAACAAAGACAACAACCAAAAAGCTACAGACTTTCATGGGTGGGTGCTTGCGTAGAATAGAGGGATTAAAATGGTATGACAGGGTTACCAACGTGGAACTGATGACAAGAACTGGACAAGTGCCAGTGGAACAAGAGATGAGAAGACGATGGCGATGGATAGGACACACACTGAGGAAACCTGTTGATAGCATTACAAGGCAGTCCTTGTTCTGGAACCCCCAGGGCAAGAGAGGCAGAGGTAGACCAAGAAGCACATGGAGAAGAGAGTTGGAAACACAGGTGAAAATGATGAGGAGAACATGGAAAGAACTTGAGATGATGGCACGTGACAGGAGGACTTGGCATGTGTTTGTTGAAGGCCTATGCTCCTTTGGGAGTGGAGGGTTATGAATGAATGAATGAATGAATCAGTTTCAATAAATTTACATAGAATCAGGTAAACACATGAAAGACTTGTACATATATATATATATATACGCTGAATCTACTAGTATTGTTATTAACTAAGAGTCTTTAGAATCTAGTGCTGGATGTCGTGTCGGGTATTTTCATCATTCACAGTCTGTGGGTAATAGTGTTCATTTTGCTCTTACACAAGATCTATGGTGGAAAAAAGTTAATTATACACCAGGGATTTTCTAATATGCTAAGTGGTTGATGAATTTCCGCAGGCTAGATCTACAATACTTAGCTGGCCTGTGACGACTGAAGAAAGCTGTTCCTTAGGCCCACTCCTCAAATGCTCTGAGGTAGTATGGTAGGCATCTTATGTCATGCACTGGTGTACTTGTCAGAACATCTGGCACTACCACAGTGCCAGACCAAGAAATTCTGAAACCACAAAATTAGGCTATGTCTTAACATACTACCTAATCCACCATGTTTACAAGCATAAATACATTGCATTACCAAGACAGTGTCAGATCTCTCTGACCGACCCAGCACCTATACATCCAGGCTGTTGTCAAGTAGCATTAGCTCCATTCCTCTCCCTTATGGACTGCACTGCATCTGAAATATTTTCATTAATCTCTTTTTTCCATACAATAAGGTGGGTGATATGTTTCCACCTGACCACCTGAAAAGAAACATCGGTATTCCACCTTTCTGATAGTGTATCATATTATAATTCAACCTCTAGGCCCTGGACAGTTGGCTGGGGACCTAGAGTAAGTACTCACTTGTAATAATTTTTCATTATATGGCAGTATCAATCACTCAAAATTGTTTAATAAAAGGTTAATAATTTCGTTCTTACCACATGTCGTGAAACGAAGTGTAACCCACTACTTTGTTAATCACTATGTCGAGATACAGATTTGCTTCAACCAATCAACTTGCACCGTTCACCAGTCTCTGAGACAGAATAAATTATACTGTTCACGCAGTTCATGCAAGATGGCGGCTAAAAACTGAATAAAATTAGGCTGTATGAGCAAAAGACGAAACCGTAGGAAACCAATCATTTTGCTCCGACAGGAACCAACCGAAAGCCTTTCTTAAGCAGTTACCTGCCTATATAATAGGGCGGAATTTTATGCTAAACACGCATTCCCGAACTTGACGCCAGAGATACTGACTGAAGAGGAAGAAGCTGTCACCTTGATTGATTGTTTACCTGAGGGCATCGACCTGCAACCTACTTCACTAGTCGAGTCAAACTGGCCGTTTTTTAAATCTTGGAGGGTAATTATAAATTTACGATAACCTTTAGGAAAATAGGCCTTCAGCAGGCATATAATGTTGGTATTTGTTGTGTGTCATTATACTACCTACACCTGTATATATTTAATATATTTTGGGTTCCCTATGAATGTATATGATTGAATAGACGAAGACTAATAGGACTCATACTTCAATCTATTGTCTCCTATATTCAGTCTATTGTCTCTGATAATTCCAAACTGCAAATATAACCATAACAGTCCTTGTTAGGACTCAATCTATTGTCTCAGATAAAACCAACTGCAAATATAACCAAAACAGTCCTTGTTAGGACTCAATCTATTGTCTCATCTAACTCCAACTGCAATATAACCAAAACAGTCCTTGTCAGGACTCAATCTATTGTCGCATCTAACTCCAATCTATTGTCTCCTATAACTCCCACCTGATATATCACCAAACAGTCCTCGTCTCATATACTCCTATCATAAGAACATAACAATATTGTTAGGATATATGTTACCAGCTAGTATAGCACTTGACAAAGAGGACGTGGTATAGTATAGGGGGAAGGACATTGTTGTATCACACCTAGGTGTACATATTATTGGATTTATTCATGTATTGATTTATATTATGGGATGTATTCATGTATTAAATGTATTCATGTATTGAATCTATATTATTGAATGTATCCATGTATTAGTTTATCAGAAAGAATGCTTTGCAAGTAGACACATGTCTTGTCTCGCTATTGCTAAATCATACTGAGCCATGTTGTCATTCATCCTACATGCATACATCTGAGACACGCTCATTTCACTTACACTAGAAATAGGTGGGCTTGAGGACAGAAATTAGCCCCTATTTTTGCTTTGTTACAGGTTTATTTGTGTCCTAAAAACCTGAGGTCGTATGTTCGAGTCAATCCCGCTGCCTGGAACTTCGCAGGAGAATAGAGATTGTACAGAAGCTACATTTTAGTCCCCCTCAGTCTTGGGTGGGCTAAAGTAACGAGCCTCAGCAGGAGTGGTGTGAACCAAACTAAGGAGAACAGAACGTTTTAAGAGATGAGTACTCATTCGTACCATTTCTGTCAGCATTGTGAGCATATAAACTGTCAGTGATGAGAAAGTGACTTAACATAGCAAGAGACAAAATTAATAGCAAAGCTGAGAAGTGTTATATCCTTAATTAACAGCACAGCTGATCCATGTACTATAATTAAATAACAGCACAGCTGATATAATTTTTTGTTCCTATAATTGGAAAACTTGTTGTAAAATATTTATATATTTTTTTATAAAAATAAACATTTGTAAATCATATGTAAACTTACAAATCCATTACCTTCCATTTTTCAACATTCACCCTTCAGCACAAGAGTAGATAGTGTATATACTAAATAAATATAAGGAAATTGTATTTTGAACGACTTGTCAATTTTATCATTGTTAAGTAAAAATCTGTTTCCTTGTTTTGTTTAATATCACAGTTAGTTACACAGCGGAGATGGCACTTTATGTCGGTCTCCTCTCTACTATTGTTTCGAGATCCGATCATTCACAGCCGTAACTAATTTGTGATACCAGTAGTCCTCTCAGACACTGGGACTTCACCATTTTCTGCAGAAATTCTATTTCTGTAATTTTCAATACTATACTGATCCTACAGCCAAAATAAAACCTCTCGCCACACTCGGGGCTCGTTCCTGGGATATTTCTGTATATCTTGAGCCATACTTAGTCTATTCATCTATCTACACTCTAACTTGTGCCAACCATAGGTAACATAAGAAAATACATTTTTTTGTTGAGAAAATCATTATAGGATTTTTACAAAATTATTTTCTTAGGAGGAGTACCATTTAGTACTCAGTGAATAGTTGATGCTCACAAAGTTGCACGGAAATTTTTTGTTCATTTAAATTAATTAAGTTTAATTACAATAATTGGGTTATAGTAAATATACATACCCTATCTAAGTAACGCCATGGCTGATCTAGTGAAGTTCAGGACTGCGATCATGCAGATGGGTAAGGAATTAAATATGACAGGTGATGCTCTTACTCAGTATGTCACAACAGAAGTGGACAAACACATGGATAGGGAAGAAAGAAAGTTGCAATTAGAGGCTGAAGAAAGGCGGTTGCAAGCAGAAGCCAAAAGACTGGAAGCTGAGAGAGAAGACAAAAGGCTGGAAGCTGAAAGAGAAGCCAAAAGACTGGAAGCTGAGAGAGAAGACAAAAGACTGGAAGCTGAGAGAGAAACCAAAAGATTAGAAATTGAGGCCAAGAAATGGGAGGCTGAAGCTGAGGAAAGGAAATTACAAGCAGAGAGAGACCATCAGTTGAGATTAAAAGAGCTTGAAATTCAGGCAAATACTGGCAATAATGGGGGTAGCTCACCTCACTCTGAGAGTAGCTCCAGCCAGAGCACCTCAAGTGGGGCCATGAATTTTCATCTGGACCCATTTGTTGAGAAAGAAGACGCCATCGAGTCGTACCTGGATAGATACGAAAGACTAGCCACTACCTATGGCTTAGTTAAAGAAAAATGGAGTCTTAAACTATCTCAGGGATTGAGAGGTGTGGCCTACGATGTGTATTTGAAGCTCTCAAGAGATGACCAGGAAGATTATGAAATCCTGAAGCAGGCACTGCTTGTGAGATATGAAAAGAACTCAGAATCATATAGAAAGAAGTTCCGAACAGCTAAACTTCTTCCAGGAGAAAACTATCACCAATTCTCTGCTAGACTGGAAACCTATTTGGAAAAATGGAGTAGTTTAGGAAAGTGTCAAAATCTGAAAGAAATGATAATGATGGAGCAAGTGAAAGAGTCCATGCCTCAAGAAATGAGGAAGTTTATCATGGAACAAGGAGCAGAGAGATTGGAAGATATTGTAACTGTTGCTGAGAGATATCAAGCAGCTCAGGCAGAATTATTAGGAAATAAGAAGAAGCAGGGTGAAAACTTCAAATCATCAACAAACTATACCAAATATGAAAAAAGGACCATACCACAAGGAACAAACAAAGATTTGACCAAAAGGACAAAAACCCTCTAAGATCGGATAAGACACCTTACCGGAAGGAAGGAAAGTGGTGTAAAACTTGTCTAATGAGTAACAACAATACTGCGGACTGCAGAAGGAAGAATCCTCCTCATCATGCTGCATGTCTTACTACAGGGAATCAGGGAAGGAAGGAAATGGCAGTAAGTCAGAAAGACTTCCATCATCCCCCTGTCTGTGAGGAAGTGACCGTGAATGGCACTCAAGTACTGTGTTTATATGACACAGGATTGGACTTTGATTCAGTTGTGTGCTCTTCTCTAGTGAGTCCTAACCAGATAACCACAGAAACAGTGGAAATCAGAGGACCAATCAAGGGAGCAAGAACCATGACACTACCCATAGCTCGAATCAACATAAGATCTCGCTATGTGGAAGGAGAAATCAAAGCAGCAGTGATGGACGACCCTATTTACCCTCTGATTTTGGGGTGTAGGTATGTTTTCCTTGGAGAACCTATAAAACCCATAGTTATGGCAACAGTCCAGACCAGGGAAAGCTCCAGGAAAATGGAGGAGAATCCTATCAATACTCATCCAGAAGAGATGAAAAAGGCTCAAGCAGCAGACAGCACGTTGAAGCCTTATTTTGGCAAATTGCCTAAAGCACATAACCCTCCAGAGAAAGGAGACTTGTATATGAAGAATGGCCTACTATACAGAAAAGCTGGAACAGGACCTAAAGGGCATGGACAGCTTGTAGTGCCAAAATCTTACAGGGAGAAGGTTATGACGCTAGGACATGCTATACCCTTCAGTGGACATATGTGAATAGGGGCCACTGGACAAAGGATAGCCTGTCACTACTTCTGGCCAGGATTTACAGAGGACATAAAAAGATATGTAAGATCCTGTTCAGAATGCCAAAGAGTAGCTCCTAAGCATAGGACTGCACCAGCAACACTGGGAGAAATGCCTATTATGGGAACCCCTTTTGAACGTGTATCAGTAGATATTGTTGGACCCCTCACTAGGACCAAGAAGAGAAATGCTTACATCTTAACCTTGGTTGATACTTGCTCTATGTGGGGAGAAGCAGTGGCCATGTCAGCTATAGATTCAAAGCACGTGGCAGAGGCCCTGTTGACAATATTTACCCGATTAGGTTTCCCGCATCAGATATTGACTGACAATGGGTCTCAGTTTAAGGGAAAGCTAACACAAAAAGTATTCAGGATATTTCAAGCCAGGCACTATCATTGTAGTCCCTACCATGCCCAAGGAAACGGTCAAGTAGAGCGGTTCAATGGTACGCTAATTTCAATCCTTAGAAAGCTGGCGAGTGAAAAACCTGATACTTGGGATACATACTTACCCGCTGCACTATTTGCATATAGGGAAGTACCCCACAATTCAACTGGATTGGCTCCAGCTACCTTGTTGTTTGGAAGACCAATAAAAGGTCCACTGGAAGCATTGCTGCGGACATGGACTGATGAAAAGGCAGAGGAAACAGTGACTTCCTCATACCAGTACGTCAACGAGTTGACATCTCGATTGAAAGCCGGTTGGAAACTGGCCAATGATAACTTAAGACAGGCCAGGAGGAAGCATGCTGCGTACTACAACAAAAAAGAAAAGGATAGGGAACTGGAGGTGGGTGAAAAGGTGTTATTACTGTTGCCAAGCAGCAATAATAAATTGCAGATTGGATGGCAGGGACCCTATGTCATACTGGAGAAACTTTCCAGGACCAATTATAAGATTGACAAGAAAGGGAAGGAGAAGGTATATCATGTCAATCTTCTTAAAAAATACTATGACAAGGAATCATCAGAAGTTGCACATATTATGACCCTAGCCATTGCAACAGAAATGCACGGTGAACCACTTCACTCTATGGAGTATCCACTCACAACTACAGAGGATTATGTTCAAGTAAATATTAGTGAACATTTAACTCCAGAGCAGAAGAAGAGGGTTCAGAAAGTGTTGGAAACCCATGCTGATGTGCTCACAGATAAGCCAGGTCGTACGAATCTGTTAGAGTACGACATGAAGGTTACCGACCCTACCCCAGTATGCATGAGAACATACCCTATACCCTATGCGAAAGGCCAAGCACTAAGGGAGGAAGTTGATTATCTGTTGAAGGAGAAAATTATCTCGAAGTCAGACTCTCCCTATAGCTCAAGTGTGGTGCTATTGAGAAAACCGAGTGGTGAACACAGGTTATGTATTGACTACCGGAAGCTTAATGCGATCACAGAATCTCAGGTGGACCCATTACCTGACACCAACCAGCTGTTCTCTACACTGAGTAAGACTAGGTATTTATCGAAGGTAGATCTAAGCAAGGGATACTACCAAATACCAGTGAAACCAGAAGTTAGGAAAATGCTGGCATTTAGTACATCGGACGGACACTACGAGTTTAATGTACTACCCTTTGGGCTGAAAAATGCTCCCAGTATCTTTGCAAGAATGATGAGGAAATTATTGGAACCTCTACAAAATCCCCATATCACTAACTTTATGGATGACATTCTTGTTGCTACAAACACATTTGAAGAGCATATAGTAGCGCTCTCCATGTTGTTTGACAGACTGAGAGCCACTGGATTGACTGCACGTCCAACCAAGTGCTATATCGGTTGTAAGGAGTTGGAATTCTTAGGTCACACTATTTCTACAGGTCATATGTCTCCTGACCCAAAGAATATAGAGAAGTTAAAGAAGGCACCCAGACCTTAAACGAAGAAAGATGTGAGATCATTCGTGTCTTTATGTGGGTTCTATCAGAAGTACATACCCCACTTTAACTCTCTGTGTGCACCATTAACCAACTTAACGAAGAAAGGACAGCCTGACAAAATCCAATGGAATACTGATTGTGAAAAAGCTTACACAGAGCTAAAAGCAAAACTCACCAGCAAACCAATCCTTACACTACCCGATATCACACAGAAATTTGTATTAAGGACGGACGCTAGCAGTATAGGTATTGGTGCAACTCTCTTGCAGAAATCAAAAGCCCAGCCGGAGGAACTTTTAACAGTCGCCTACGCCAGTAGGAAGCTGAATGCAGCTGAGTTGAACTACTCGACCATAGAGAAGGAATGTTTAGCTCTAATTTGGTCCATCAACAAATTTTCACCTTATCTGTATGGGACACACTTCATTGTCCAAAACGATCACTAACCTTTAACATTCTTGGCTGCATCTAAAAAGCTAAATTCGAGATTGTTAAGGTGGAGTCTGCTTCTGGCGCCTTATTCCTTTACCGTGAATTACATTCCGGGAAGAGACAATGTAGGAGCTGATTTTTTAAGTCGACACCCTAGTACTCTGGAAGGACAGACGCAAAAGGATTAACCACAGCAGGGGTTTACACGTCAGCTATGACAAGTCACAGCTAGGAAAGGAGGGGGCTATGTCGTGAAACGAAGTGTAACCCACTACTTTGTTAATCACTATGTCGAGATACAGATTTGCTTCAACCAATCAACTTGCACCGTTCACCAGTCTCTGAGACAGAATAAATTATACTGTTCACGCAGTTCACGCAAGATGGCGGCTAAAAACTGAATAAAATTAGGCTGTATGAGCAAAAGACGAAACCGGAGGAAACCAATCATTTTGCTCCGCCAGGAACCAACCGAAAGCCTTTCTTAAGCAGTTACCTGCCTATATAATAGGGCGGAATTTTATGCTAAACACGCAATCCCGAACTTGACGCCAGAGATACTGACTGAAGAGGAAGAAGCTGTCACCTTGATTGATTGTTTACCTGAGGGCATCGACCTGCAACCTACTTCACTAGTCGAGTCAAACTGGCCGTTTTTTAAATCATGGAGGGTAATTATAAATTTACGATAACCTTTAGGAAAATAGGCCTTCGGCAGGCATATAATGTTGGTATTTGTTGTGTGTCATTATACTACCTACACCTGTATATATTTAATATATTTTGGGTTCCCTATGAATGTATATGATTGAATAGACGAAGACTAATAGGACTCATACTTCAATCTATTGTCTCCTATATTCAGTCTATTGTCTCTGATAATTCCAAACTGCAAATATAACCATAACAGTCCTTGTTAGGACTCAATCTATTGTCTCAGATAAAACCAACTGCAAATATAACCATAACAGTCCTTGTTAGGACTCAATCTATTGTCTCAGATAAAACCAACTGCAAATATAACCAAAACAGTCCTTGTTAGGACTCAATCTATTGTCTCATCTAACTCCAACTGCAATATAACCAAAACAGTCCTTGTCAGGACTCAATCTATTGTCGCATCTAACTCCAATCTATTGTCTCCTATAACTCCCACCTGATATATCACCAAACAGTCCTCGTCTCATATACTCCTATCATAAGAACATAACAATATTGTTAGGATATATGTTACCAGCTAGTATAGCACTTGACAAAGAGGACGTGGTATAGTATAGGGGGAAGGACATTGTTGTATCACACCTAGGTGTACATATTATTGGATTTATTCATGTATTGATTTATATTATGGGATGTATTCATGTATTAAATGTATTCATGTATTGAATCTATATTATTGAATGTATCCATGTATTAGTTTATCAGAAAGAATGCTTTGCAAGTAGACACATGTCTTGTCTCGCTATTGCTAAATCATACTGAGCCATGTTGTCATTCATCCTACATGCATACATCTGAGACACGCTCATTTCACTTACACTAGAAATAGGTGGGCTTGAGGACAGAAATTAGCCCCTATTTTTGCTTTGTTACAGGTTTATTTGTGTCCTAAAAACCTGAGGTCGTATGTTCGAGTCAATCCCGCTGCCTGGAACTTCGCAGGAGCATAGAGATTGTACAGAAGCTACATTTTAGTCCCCCTCAGTCTTGGGTGGGCTAAAGTAACGAGCCTCAGCAGGAGTGGTGTGAACCAAACTAAGGAGAACAGAACGTTTTAAGAGATGAGTACTCATTCGTACCATTTCTGTCAGCATTGTGAGCATAGAAACTGTCAGTGATGAGAAAGTGACTTAACATAGCAAGAGACAAAATTAATAGCAAAGCTGAGAAGTGTTATATCCTTAATTAACAGCACAGCTGATCCATGTACTATAATTAAATAACAGCACAGCTGATATAATTTTTTGTTCCTATAATTGGAAAACTTGTTGTAAAATATTTATATATTTTTTTATAAAAATAAACATTTGTAAATCATATGTAAACTTACAAATCCATTACCTTCCATTTTTCAACATTCACCCTTCAGCACAAGAGTAGATAGTGTATATACTAAATAAATATAAGGAAATTGTATTTTGAACGACTTGTCAATTTTATCATTGTTAAGTAAAAATCTGTTTCCTTGTTTTGTTTAATATCACATTTAGTTACACAGCGGAGGTGGCACTTTATGTCGGTCTCCTCTCTACTATTGTTTCGAGATCCGATCATTCACAGCCGTAACTAATTTGTGATACCAGTAGTCCTCTCAGACACTGGGACTTCACCATTTTCTGCAGAAATTCTATTTCTGTAATTTTCAATACTATACTGATCCTACAGCCAAAATAAAACCTCTCGCCACACCACAATTCAGAATAAAACACACAGTTACATTGATATAGCACAAACTCAGCTGAGCTGCTGGCTAGACTAGGGCGTCCCACTACTATTAGTATATGTATTCACTGGACGATCACTTCTTAGCCTCAACGAACTGTTTGTATGGACAGTCTTCGTAAAAATGGCAACGAGCCGGCAAAATTTTCAATAATCTTAGCTATTTCCTCCAATTTAGAATTTAAAATTTCAAACTAAATGTCCAATTTTTGGTCAAATGTGTACTGTTTTTCTGTCGGTCGGTCTGTCCTAACTTGTCAATTCCCAAGTCTGGACTTGGTTTAGGCCCAACTACAAAAAAAATCTATTCAAATGTTTCCTCACCCACCGCTTAAATTTCTACTTCGAAGTTATTTTTAGACTCTCTCCTCCTTGTCCTTCTCTTGTTTACATGTACTTTTTTCCCTCTACCTTCGTCTCAAGGACGCGTCAAATGTTACTTTTAGTTAATGCAAAACTGACATGTGTTTGCAAGTCTGCATCGAACAAATCAGTCTTTTGTCAATAACTTCCGAATTATCTGTCGGTCTTTTTATTTGAAAGCATATTATTTGACAGGAAAAGATAGGCTATCAAACTAGCTAATTTTTGCGATTCTAAACCTATTAATAAGAAAGTCCATATTTTTTTCCATGTTAGTCTTGACAGTCTTACTACCACGCGTTCAATTCTTTTCCATGTGCTGTCCAGCTATTTTCGAGAGTTTTACGTCATTCTAAACAAAGCTAAGACTGTTTTCGTGATTCAAGTGGCTACATGTTCTTACTTTACCTCGTATTTCAAACCACTAACTACGAGCTCGCGCGTATGTTAGGCTTAGATTTAAACGCTAGCAGACAGCATCATTTTATTCTTCCCTTCCTTCTTACCCCGTCTGACGAATAGGCCTTTCGCATTCCAATGTTATCATTCGTTTTTTTTCTTTCAATGACACTAGAAAAAATGGTACGGTCTACCAAATCAACGTGCCTGTGGCGTGGGCGAAAACGCCGCAGCATAACCTATCGATATTTTATCCTTACATTTTTATGTTAACTTTGATATTTATAATGGAGGATTTTAGCGCTGTATCAATGTATTCCACCACACATCTCCCCACCTGAGAACATGCACTAATGCAAGTTCCAAAATCAGTGATACACATAGATAAAATCACTTCTTACGCCTGCTGAATACTCTAATTTTGATCACAGGGGTGCCTACTGAGGAAATCTGCACCGACGTTCTGTGACCCCGGAATATATTCAATGGTAAATTGATATGGCTGTAATAATAAAGACCATCGTAATAATCTGGCATTTTCGTGCTTGGCCTGTGATAAGAATACGAGGGGCTGATGATCCGTCTGGACCACGAATGTTCTACCATATAGATAGATTTGGAACTTTTTTATCGCCCAGATTAACGCTAAACACTTTTTTTTCGCTTGTGGAGTAGCCTTGTTCCGCTTTGTTCAACTTGCGACTAGCATAAGCGACTGGGTTCAGTTCCCCATTGGGTGAAGAGGACCTTTGCAACAAAGTAGCCCCAGGCCCACATTGCTTGCGTCCGTTCTCACCACAAAATCCTGAGTCAAATCAGGCAATTTGAGAATAGGCTTGCTAGTGAATTTTTCCTTTAACTCATGGAATGCCAATTCACACTGCGCCGACCAAACAATTTTATCTGGATTTCCTTTGCGAATCAAGTCAGTCAGAGGAGCACATATAGAGTTAAAATTTTTGATGTATTTTTGGTAAAACCCACATAACGACACGAATGATCGCACGTCTTTCTTTGTTTGAGGTCTAGGTGCTCTCTGCAGTTTCTCCAAATTCTTGGGGTCATGGGTCATGTTCCCCTGATATACAGTATGTCCCAAGAATTCTAACTCTTTGCATCCAATACAACATTTTGTTGGTCTAGCAGTCAAGTTGGCTTCTCTGAGCCTATCAAATAGCATATTCAGAGAGTTAACGTGTTCTTCAAATGTTTCTGTAGCGATGAGGATATCATCCATGAAATTCGTGATACATGGATTATTCAGGGGATCCAACAATTTGCGCATCATTCTAGAAAACACACTCAGAGCATTTTTCAATCCGAATGGCAACATGTTGAATTCATAATGCCCTTCCGAGGTGCTAAAAGCTAAATAAGGTCGAACCTCAGGCTTCACTGGAATCTGGTAATAGCCTTTGCTAAGATCCACCTTCGAAAAGTATTTTGCCTTGTTCAATCTGGCAAATAACTGTTTTGTGTCCGGTAATGGACCCACCTGACCTTTTGTGACAGCATTCAGTTTCCTGTAATCTATGCAAAGTCTATGTTCCCCAGACGGTTTTCGCAACAAAACTGCACTGGAACTGTAGGGAGATTCACTGTGAGAAATAATCCCTTCTTTCAACAAATAATCTATCTCCTCTTTCAATGCTTTCTCCTTAGCGAACGGAACAGAATAGGCTCTCATACAGATTGGTGTTGAGTCCACCAGCTTCATATCATACTCTAGCAAATTAGTATGCCCCGGTTTGTCTGTTAACACATCTGTATGTTCCTCCAGAACCTGTTGAACTCTCTCCCACTGATTTTGAGTCAGGTGCTTACTGACTTTTACCTCTGCGGCTGTCTCATAGGGGTGTAATGGGTATTCATGTGAGGTGAGTGGTTCCTTTTTCATTTCGGTTGCGATAGCCAAGGTCAGTAGAGGGGTGCCTTCCTGGATTTGTCTGTCCAGATACTTCTTTAAAAGGTTTACATGGTATATTTTTTCCTTCCCCTTTTTGTCAATCTTATAATTTGTTCTAGACACCTTCTCTAGAACTGTGTATGGACCTTGCCATCCAATTTGCAACTTATTATTACTGCCGGGTAGCAGAAGAAGGACTTTCTCCCCCACAGCTAATTCTCTGTCCTTTGCTTTCTTGTTGAAATAAGCTGCATGTTTCTTCCTGGCTTGTCTCAAATTATCATTTGCCAGTTTCCATCCAGCTTTCAGACGAGTGGTCAGCTCGTTCACATAGTTATATGATGAGGTAACAATTTCCTCTGCCTTCTCATCTGTCCACGTCCTTAATAAGGCTTCCAGTGGACCTTTTACTGGCCTCCCAAATAACAGGGTTGCGGGTGCCATCCCGGTTGAACTATGTGGTACTTCCCGGTACGCAAACAACGCAGCGGGCAAAAATTGATCCCACATATCAGGTTTCTCATGTGCCAGCTTTCTTACTTACTTATTTAGTCGTTCCCCTTCTACCGTGAGGTGTAGAGGTTTGGAAGAGAGAGCGCCAGACCATTCTATCAGCTGTCTTCTTCCTGGTCTGGTTCCATTCTAGTCCTCGGTCCTTCAAAGATTGTCTAATGTTGTCCTCCCAGCGGACTCTGGGTCGTCCTGGAGGTCTGGATCCCTGGCTCTTTGTTTCCCATGCTTGTCGTGGTAGCCGATCTTCTCCCATTCTGCAGACATGGCCAAACCATTTTAGTTGGGACTGTTCTATTTGGGTCTGCAGCGGATGGGATTTTAGGCCTTGACGGATCGTCTGGTTGCGGACCATGTCTCTTCTTGTTACTTCAACCACTTTCCTCAGATACCTCATTTCTGAGGTTTGGATCTGGCTTTTGTGGGTTGTAGTCATTGCCCACGACTCGCATCCATATGTCAAAACTGGGACATAGGTGGAGCGGTATACAGCCATCTTCGTTTTCTTACCAACCTCTTTCTTGCTGAGGAATCCACGATTTATGGCCTGAAAAAGTCTCCCAGCCGCTGCTTTTCGAGTGGCCAACTCTTCTTTGATGCCTACTTTTCGGTCTATAATAGCTCCGAGATATTTAAAGTGGTCGACCTGCTCCAGGACCTGTTCTCCCAACTTAATCTGATGTTTTCTTTCTTCTCGTGATATCACCATGGATTTTGTTTTAGAGCTGCTTATGACCATCCCTCTCTTCTCCAGCTCTTCCTTCCAGACTTGCAGGTTGGATTGGAGATGTGCCTCTGATTTAGCAATCAGGGCAACATCATCAGCAAATGCCAGCTCCGAAATATAGACCTGTCTCATCTTCCAGTACCCCACTGAATACTTTCTTGTTCTCTCCTTACATGCCTTGATGACATCGTCCATAAGGAGTATGAAGAGGTAAGGTGATAGGATATCACCTTGTCTTACACCAGTGGTGGTCCTGAACTCTTCTGACTTATGGTTTGCTGTCCTCACATAATTTCTGCAAGACTTGTAGAAGCTCTGTATAGCATGAATCGGAGGTGCTGGAATATTCTTCCTTGCCAAACAGTCCCAAAGTTTGCTCCAAGGGACCCTGTCAAACGCCTTTTCCAGATCTATGAAACAAAGATGGATCTCACTCTTATACTCAAGGGCCTTTTCACTCAGCTGTCTGAGTTTGAAGATTAGGTCTTGAGTACTTCGGTTTGCTCGGAATCCGCACTGGACCTCATCCAATTGTGGCTCAGCTAGGCGTCGGAGTCTCTGCTCTAGGATTCTAGAGTAGATTTTACCAGGGACACTGAGAAGGGATATGCCTCTATGGTTTCCACATTGTCGATTGTCACCCGTTTTGAAAATTGGTGTTATGATGGCAATCTCCCAATCCTTTGGTATAGTCTTGTTGCACCATGCTGCCTGTAGGACCTTTAAGAGTAATAGGTCGCCTGATGCTCCCATGTACTTAACCATTTCTGGTGTTATACCATCATGCTCTGCTGCTTTGCCCATCTTGATTTTCTCTAGTGCTGCCCTCAGTTCTTCCATCTTTATGTCATCTTCACCATCATTGGTTTTCTCTTCTGTGCTAGTGGTTATCATTTCTAATGCTTCACCATGCTCACCATCCAGGAGTTCTGAGAAATATTCTTTCCGTCTTTCCATTACTTCCTTCGGGGCAGTAAGCAATTTGCCTTGCTTGTCCTAGGCCTTTCGCGTTCCCATGTTATCATTAGTTTTTTTCTTTCAATGACACTAGAAAAAATGGTACGGTCTACCAAATCAACGTGCCTGTGGCGTGGGCAAAAACGCCGCAGCATAACCTATCGATATTTTATCCTTACATTTTTATGTTAACTTTGATATTTATAATGGAGGATTTTAGCGCTGTAACAATGTATTCCACCACAATACTATACAACTGACTTGACGTTTGAGTTCAAGGTTCAGATTCTTGTGCTATCACTGTGCCGCGTCATGAGCCTCTTTAAGAGAGTACCTACTTCCATAGTAGAAATAGAATATAAGTTTATTTTACTTTGGCTGACTTGTCATTTGTTTTAAAGATTTTGTTTAGCTTAAAGTTTATATGTGTTGTTGTTGCAGGCCCGATGCATAAACCTATTGAGGTCACCATTGCTAGGTAGGTTATATAGTTACTACTCTTAGCTCCACTTTCAGGACCTTGTAACACGTGTGTGAGTACATATAGGCTGTAAAATCATATTCTTGGAGATAAATTATACCAATCTTCTTATCAAGATAGAGGAATAAAATAAACATGAAATGTTAAGAGAAAGAATGAAGGAAAAAGCCTGTGATATTCAGACAGAAAAAAAAAACCACATTGTAAGGCTTCGAAATGTATCATACAGTCAGATTACTATATTTATTCATCATTCTATCTGTGGAAGACAAAAGTGTACATCTGTGTCACGGATTGACTGATAATTCTTTTTTCCCAACACGTCCCACCTTTCTTACTTTTGTTATGTTTCTGGTTTCCTTGATTTTTGCACTTTCGGTTTCTGTTCTTTCTGATTTTATCTACGTAGCCCATTATTCCCCTCTCAGACCCCACCCCGCGGTTTGAGTTTGTTCGGGTCTTCATTATAAATTCAACACTTGGTCAGTAGTGGTCAGCTTACGATAATATTACCTAAGCTGCACCTGGTGTTTTTCTGACTAGGGGAAACGGTTCTTGCTGGTAACAGTGTTTGATCATGAGCGGAAAATAGTTTCTTTGAAGAAGCGAACCGCTAGCGGGAGCAAAGGTGAGACAACCTTTTTTTGTTCTGAGTACCCACTTTTATCTCCGATTTAAAGGGAGATAAAACTCACGTTCGTTCTGAGATTTTGGTTGTGGCCCTTGACCGCCGCGGGTAGCTTTAGAATAATATTATGTCTTATCTACGAAACTTTCTCGCGGTTGCTGTCTCTGATGTAGACTCTAGAATAACATTTGTCTTACTCATGATTACGTTATACGCCGAACATCTGTGGGAACACGCGATGCCAGGTGTTAGCGTCTCTGGTAGACGATAAATCTAGACAGTTTTACTCAGTCAAGGAGACTCGTAAATTTTTCCTGCCCGTAGATGGCCAAATGAGACAGGCAGATGTGGGCACAACAAAACTAGATTGTGTTGCCTATTCTCGTCATCTCGGGTTTCAGGGTACCCCATTGCTACTGCAGGATTCCAGTCAGACGACGAACGTAACATTCTCATCGATCTCACGGTTTCTGAGAGCAATTAGCACCACGAGTTGTCACCTATACCTGAAGTACAACTCTTTTCAAGGCCCATCCCTCTAATGGGAAATGAGCTCATGCAGTGTATAACGAGCCACAGTAAATCTGAAATCGTATTTGGCAGTAGTGGTTTCCTACTCGCCTCTTGATCACCAGTCAGAGCATCTTGGTTTCCAGCTTATCTATCAGCCCAGCGTCTTCAGCAGAATTGAAAGCACCAAGACTGTGTGCTTAAACGGAGCGCTCAGTCACCAATAAAGTCCAAACCAGCAAAACCGGATTTAAACATCAAGCACGCAGGCCTAATTTCACGCGCTGGATAATAACGCATTGGACCGTTTGTCCTAAATTGACCTCGTCTTGTGTGTGTTTCTGGTCATTCAAAACCTCCGCACGTATTAGCGGTCAGCCGAATATAGACAGAGTAATCTACAACCTATCTCGTTATTAGTGTGTGACCATTAGTGCATGGATAGCGCCTACAGTGGATTTATAGTGTAATTCATCACCTATAGGAGGATATACATATAAAGACACTAACTGGAGTTTTTGGATTCGGTTCCACAACAGCGGAAGGATTGGAAACTATGTTTATTTATTTCTCGGTGTTCTACAGGAGGGTTTTGGGATGGTGTTTGTTCGTTGGTGTTTAACTGGATACTTGTTAACTTGATGTGAATATTGATACCTTTCTTATGTTGTTGTGCTGATATACTTATTTTCATATATTTTCTTCCTTCAAGAACCTTTAATAAATTTTACTCATTTATTAACGCGCTGTTCCCGACCCTTCATCCATACTTAATATTGCAAGCTCTTACTATTGTCACTGACCAGAGAAAGGAAAGAGAGCGGGTGGTTCTTAAGAATATATAAGTGTGTTGAGGCTTGGAAAGAGATATAGCTTTAATGAATCCTCTGCCAGGTTTGTCTCAAGTTCACCCTATTTTACACATTATCTGTGTGTTGTCTATAATTCTGTCAGTCCACTCTCTTTGTCGATTTCACTACAATTGTTTGACTCGACAAATACTCAAAAACCTTAACTCAACCACGACAATCTGTTACGTGTGGTTTTCCTCTTGGTTGTTTGGGTTTAAGTAGAATACAGAATTACAAACGTTCATGCATCATGCTGACAAAACGAATGGATACGGGTATGGTCATCACAGGACATCACTGGCCGAAGAACACAAGACATCGGGTAGAGGGTCCACAATCCTTCTTCAACATTTATTTACTTCAGGAAAATATCTTCATGGTCAATGCACATACAAGGCAAACATAGTAGTTAATATTTCATCTGTCTCGTCTCAATCATTCAGTCCTGGCCGCTGTACTAGAGGTGCACGCATTATCATGAACACCCAAGAAATGTGAACCAGACGATGTGAATATTACAATCACTTGATTTATATTACTCAATAAGAGGTGAAACTTCTATATAGGTTCAGGACCATCTTAGAAAACATAGTGGCGGCCTTCGAAGTTAGTTATGCCACTTAAATAGATATCTTCCTCCGCAATTCTTGGAGCTTGAAAAAACACGTCTTACTAGGACGACTTGAAGTAACGAAAGGCCACGAATATTAGCCGTTAGAATAAATTAGTGCAAACGCGTTACGTCATTGACAACTGGTGACGTAATAAATATGCAGCGTTAAATATAAGTTAAAACCCGTGCAAAAACATGAGTTACCACAAAGAGACATATTTCCTCAAAAGTAATAGCAATAAGCCTTTGTTCGGCAATAATACAAAACATATTAATATTCATTCTTTAACAACATCACTGACATTATCATCATAATTATTACTTTACTTTGAGATCCATACGGAGCATATAGCCACCGTTGCAGCTTGGCCCTTACAGGAAGCCTGCACCAAGCAGTCACATGACTCTTAAAGCGGTGATTTCTGTGGCTATTTGTTTTGCATGATGAGTTTGCCAGTCCTTTACACAACTTCATATCAGTCGCCTTGTTAGACATGCTTGAGGATGCAGTCGCCATATTCTTTTTTTGTCTCTTCGGGCCCCCAGGGGACTACACGGGGCAAAAGTGTACAGATACAACTTTTAAAAAGTGCTAAAATACGTCAGAAAGGGAGGATGGAAGTTGCCGTATAGCGAAGAAGGCTATGAAATAATACAGGTAAAAGAGTTCTACTTGTCAGGTTTAACAAAATACAACCAGCAACTGACAGAAATTGAACAGGGTAGAAAGAACATGCAGCGGCTTGGATTAGTGAAGTAAAGAAAACACTTGGATGTCCATCAGTTAGGTTAAAAGAAACCCGTAATTATGGGAATCACACAGGCTCAAAAAGTATCAACCCTAAAAATAGTTCACCTGATCCACCTCGCGTAAGAATTTTCTTTTGAGTTCAATTTAGATCCTACCTGCCGCTTATCAGAAGTATACGCGTAATGTGTCTGCCGAATGTTTATATTTTATTTATTTCTTATGGGGCGCGGGGCTACCGCCCCAGTAACCTCCATAAAAAAGAAAACGTTCAAGTTCTGCTCATGCAAATCACGTGACATTATTTATTTAAAACAAAGCCCGACTTGATGACAAGAATACCAAAACCAATATCTTATCTTCCTATAAGAGACAAGCAGATAACAAGATGAAAATAGAGCAAACTCTGGCATACTTTCGTAGACTGCGGAATATACGGACAACTTTTCTATATTGTGCCACAAAGTTGTGAACATCGTAAACCATTGTCTCATAGCACGTACTGCTGCGGCGGAGAGAAAACGCCCATTTATGGAAGTCTATATCTTTGTGGTTCTGATTGTTTGGTGCTCTCCGTGGTTCAGAGCCTTACAACAGGAAACGACGGAGTTGTTAGAGCGCTGGTCTCTCGCGGCAAAGGTGCCGGATTCCCATTCAAGGTATCGACACGCTTGTCTACCCCGCTGTAAATGGGTACCTGGCTTTGCACTTGAGTTAGGGAAGGAAAAGACAGCGAGCAATGGAACTGGTCACCCCACCTCTCGATGCTGGACACTAGTATAGTGAAGTCTCTAACACGTCACTTCCCAACGGCAATATCTACTTTGGGACTACATTTACAATAGGAATAACTTGAACATTTGTAATTTGTGTGTTGGATTTGAGTTCATATGATTTCAAAACTTACAACGTTCAGATCTAAGGGTCTTTTATCTCGTATTTGGACATGCGCTCTAATATAACTGACTAGGTTGAACGGGACGTGCCTCGCCAAAACGAGGAAAAACTTTATTATTAAAAAATATATAATTTCAAATGCCATGTAAGCTCTAAGTATTCTTAGTTTGATATTGTGGTCCACAATAGTAAAAAAAAAAATTAAATCAGTAGTAAATAATAGCGTTATAAACAGTAGTAAACGAAGGTAAGGTACACAAGTGTCTCGTGTAGTTCCTGGGGTCTATGATGAGACAGTGACAAAACAGGATAACTGCTCCCTCACAAGGCCACTAATATGGGGTGATGCGTGGGGCTTGTACCCTCATCATGTAAACCACATTGCCACAGAAACTGTTGCAAGAGCAGAGAATGCTTGTTGCAGCCTTCCTACCAGGGTCATGTGACTGCTTGGTGCAGGCTTCCTACCAGGGTCATGTGACTGCTTGGTGCTTGCTTCCTACCAGGGTCATGTGACTGCTTGGTAAACAATGGTAAATGGTAGTTTGGTAAACACATGGTAAATGATTGTTTGCTACGCAGTGGTAAACAATAGGTTGGTAAACAATGGTAAACGACAGGTTGGTAAACAATGGTAAACGACAGGTTGGTAAACAATGGTAAACGACGGGTTGGTAAACAATGGTAAACGACAGGTTGGTAAACAACGGTGAATGATAGTTCGGTAAATAGTGGTAAAAGATAACTTTGTACACAATGGTAAATAATAGCTTGGTAAACAATGGTAAATTAAAGCTTGGTAAACACTGGTAAACGATAGCATCGTAAACAATGGTAAATTATACTTTGGTAACCAATGGTAATAGATAGCGCGGTAAACAATGATAAATGAAAGCTGTGTATACAATGGTATTTAATAGCTGGGTAAACAATGGTAAATGATAGTTTCAGTCAAACTACTGCGAACAGTTTTGATAAGAAAGAGACCAAACAATAAACCAATCAGCCAGCCAGATATCAGGTTTTATAAATAGCGATATCTATGCGCGTGCTGTTATAGCGAGCGAAAATGCACTATAAAGTTGCCGTCATCAAGATCAGGAGGATAAGGATATATGAATGACGGGCACACGCGGCTATGTATTTGTCTGACTGCTGGCGCGATCAATATTCAGACAGCAGAGGAGAGGGGTTGGCAAGGTCTGGTTACACCCTTGAGAATAGGGCCGTCTGCTTCAATCATGCTGATCGTAACATTTCTTTCAAATCATTAGAAGAATTTCTAATACATAGCTACGTTAAATTCACAACAAAAGTCAAAGCCGTAGAAATAGAGGCAAAGGGTCCAGTGGCTGCCTCGGTGTAACAATTGTGCTTGAAAGGGCAGTCAAGAAAAAAGCAATTAAGATCTCGGAGAAACTGCGGAATAGGCATTATGCTGACTGTGGAAAAATAGGCTATGTAATTTAGGACAAAAATTTATACGCAACAAAGTGGTTACTTTCACAATTGCCCTAAATTGGAAAATTAATAAAACTAGAAGTGAATTTGGAAGTCGCAACCAAAGTTAAGTAGATTCGATTCACAGCGCATGACCCAAGTGGGTCTGCCCCCCTTTGAGTTTAAAGGAGACAACAGGGCCGAAACAATACGGTAAACTTCTGGTGGTCAGATCGCCTACTGGCGTAGAGCACTATATAGAGTTATCTATCACGCTAAATAAGTTTTCCTTTCCCTTCTGTCACGCGGAATAAAACACAATGTTTTACAATAGCCTATAACAAACTGCACTTAATAAATAACACACAAAACATACATTGTCGTCATTATTATATTACTTTTTTGTCCCCCGAGGAGCATGGAGCCCCCACCGCAGCTGGCTCCCTTTCAGGAAGCCTATACCATAGAATTAATGCAGCCTACTGTTGCAGCAGTGGATTATGAAGGAATTTGTTTCACGTTATGAGGTTACAAGCCCCATTTGAGTGGGCCCAGTATTCACGAACACCAATCTCAGGCTTACAAATTATACATTGATATTACTTCACGCAACTTTTTTTTTCTCATTATTCCTATACTGTGGCAGTAACTAATATAATGCTCACAATTACACTTCAAACCTAACTCTGTTTACAATACCATATTTATGCCTGTGACAATCTATTGTATGGTTTAAATAAACTTACTGCCTTCCTTTCGTACAGTTTCCTGAAAACTATGGGCTATTTATTTAGCGACCGGACACGCACATTCTGCCGATGACGCGATGTTTTTTTCTTTTCGCTCCAAAAAAAAAAAAAAAAAGATGTGACTTAGCGTTGGACTGATTAAAATGCATAGGGGTAGCTTTATATTGTTCTTTGTTCTGCAGTATCATGAAGGGTCTAATCAAGGCTGGATTTAGTTGTTCGTATGCCAGAAATGTAGCCTACAAGCAAAATAAGTGGTTACAATTGAAAATAATTTGTTTCTTCATTCGTAGGGTTTTAAAATCTAGTAGGTCCAGGCCGTCAATGCCCAAAGAGAGAATCCAGCCATGAGTCTTATGGAAGATAAACATTAACTTTAGAGAGAATCTCTTTGATGCTGCAGATTACGAAATTATAATTAGACGATTGCTTCTCGTTTAGTTACTTCGTCGTTCAGACGTACTTTAAAAAAATGTTAAATGGCTTTTGTGTTTTCATGTCTTTGCCGGTGCGGTTTCGAAACTTCCTTCATATGTTTATACATTTTTTACTCACCACTGACCTTGGCTGTAATAGTCGCTCTCTATCATCGCTCGTCTCTTTGTGTGCGTTAAAACACGTCAATATCCTGGCAGAAACAACACAGCGCCAAACAGATGACTAAACTATTCAACAAAATTAACCAGCATTTCTGAATGAGCCAGCATTAAAAAGAATTGACTTACACACACTAGGCCTATGTGTCTCGGGCATGACCGAGCAGGCGCTTCGTGATGATCTGGATAACAGAAACAACAGTCAGGGTACTCGTAGGCGTGTTCTAGGTGAGCCGCTTAGAGGACGGGGAGCGTTCGGGCGTGCAAGAATAAACGCTATAAGCGTAGCTCTGTCATAGACAAATGAGCAGCAGCGTTGTGTCGAATTTACGTGTGCACCACGTTTGTGTTAATAGCACGCGCAGCTGCTAAGTTCAGATGTTACACTTCTTGCAGTCGTTATGCCCTTAGGTCTATTATTTGCTCGATTTGGGTACTTTAACAATATGATAAATAGCTGACCTCCATTCACGTTCTAAATAATTATATACTGCTATGTTTAGGTTTTGATAATGATTTTTTTTTACCTTTTTCAACATTTGTATTTTGTGATTATAATTAAATACTGTAAAGGTTAGTATCATTCTTACATTACCATCCGCTTCCCAAGGAACATTGGCCTTCAACAAACACACACCAAGTCCTTCTGTCACTTATCATCATCTCAAGTTCTTTCCACGTTCTCCTCATCATTTTCACCTATGTTTCCAGCTCTCTTCTCCACGTGAGTGTCATGATTTGTTTGATATGCCTGACACTTTAGTCTGAGTGGCCTGCCCTGTTTTGGTTTCTATTTCTTGTCTACGCCCATTTTTCTGACTTGTAGCTCTAATAGCTCTAATTCTATCGTTAGTCCAGTCAACCTTGCTTGTGCCAGGCTTAAGTCCAAACCGTTGCAAGTGGAAAAGCGGCATTTCTGCCAAAGGTCTTTTAATTCTGCTTTTCTTGGAGAAACGGCAAGTTCCTCAGTTTTCTTTGATTCACAGAGTACCCGTGAGCACGGGGGAATCTCTGCCCTTTATTTTTGCCGCTTCCGCCTTGTATCTCGAAGTCACGACGCTGGTAGAACGGCAAGGCGTTGCTAATATTACGTCTCTCGAGGCGGCCGGGGAAGCTTTCTCGTTTGGTTTTACGTCTGTTTTGTTTCATCTTGAGCGTGAGGAATACGCACGCTGAACATCTTAGACTTTTCTTGCTATTTAAAGCCTGAGGTCTATATACTCAGTACCTCGAGGAAACGCTGGAAAAGCTACTCCCAACAATTATAGAAAAAGCGCTATCTAAGATACAAGAGCAAAGAAAGACACAAGAAACAGAAACAAGGAGGGCAAAAGCACACAAAACCACACAAGACAGATAGTGAGGCAGGACATAAAAAACACTATAAGCGGCAAGGCACCACAACCGGACAAACAAAGAGGAATCCAGACAGCCAGCTAGTGGTCCTTTTCAGGACCAGTCCTTTTCAGGACTAGGAAAGTGACACCAGCGAAGATATCAACACACTATATACCCCAATATAACCGTTTGTAACCCTTCATTGGGTTTTGGTTGAACAGGGTATCACAGCAAAATAACAGACGAAACTAACTAACCAACTAACTACTCAGTACCATTTGTCTCTAAGAGGATCTTTGCCGCCTAGTGAAGTGTTATTCAGTTGAAAGATAATAACAGTTGTAGTGTGGACTTTGAATCCTTGCTTGGTAAACACACCATTTAAAAAAAATTACTTCAGTGGGTTTTTTTTATAGCTTAATCATATAAAGTCGAGATCCCGTGTTACTTTATTTCATCTTTAATATATATATATATATATATATATATATATATATATATATATATATATATATATATATATATATATATATATATATATATATATATATATATATATATATATATATATATAAATATGTATTTCTTAAAGTAAAGTCATTTTTGTATGACCGTGAGTTTTTAATTTTTTTTTTTTATTAAGCACGCTACCAATTTAAACTCCGCTAAGAGTTACGCCAAGAGGGGATTTTTTTCGTGAGACTGAAGTGTGAGCTGATGTATATTTTACTTGACCAAAGTTTTCCATTTGGACGTGTGTATAACAAATTTTGTAAAGATTTTTGCTACATAATATATATTGGGTTTTAGTGCACAGCTATTTTGTAATTTCAACCAGTGGCAATTTTAATGTTGGGTAAATATCACTTGTGCCCTCACTCTATTCTCATTCGGTATTTTTCCTAGTTTATAATTAACATGTAATGGTTGGATACTTAACGTTTGTTTTCGCCTGTTACCACAGTAGATAGGGACACGAGTGGGCGTGAATATTTTAGTCTTTAGACGCCGCGGGGGCAATCTCCTCTCGGATTGACTCCTGGCTGTCATTGCACCCTCCGCAGTATGCCACTGTAAGAAAATTAATGGATTTAGTATAAAAGATGACAGAAAGGATGGACAGAATCTTAGATGAGATTGCGTGCCTAATTCTCAAACCTTTTTCATAGACAAGTTGGTTTGTTCGTTCGCTCAGTCAAGTTTTCATTTTAAGGTAAAAAATTCACAATCGATTCTTATTTAAAATAAGCAAAACAAATTTTGCATAAATATTGATGGACGAGACTAATTTTTTTTTTTTACAGTTTGAATTAAATCATGAAATGTGTGTCTAGCAACGTTTATTCATATCTAGAGCTTATTTTTACCTTACGTTACACATAAAAATAACAAAAAATATACCATTAGCTAGGCTTATTGTCTTAGACGATTGGCTAAGGCTCAAAATTTAAATTAGTTCCAGCTCTCTGTTTAACTGGGAAAGAAAAATGTATTTGATGACGTTGATGTTGATGATACGTTTATCGTCAAGACACAAATTTTTACAAATAGTAAGCTGGTCTTAAAATTGTTGTACTCCCACGTGACTGACTATTTAGAAGCCAGCCTACTCCAAACTCACATAGAAGTCAGAGTCATACAAGCAAATATAGCACAGCTGATGACGATAATGATAATGACTATAAAAGTTCAGTGTTCAGAGATTAATTCTTCCGAATGACAAACCAGTCTGACTGCTTCTATCCTACCTCATAGTTCTGAAACGTAATTCTGGTCGTTTCTGATTATCTCATAATTGGGTATTTTAAACATTTTGCCTTAACGTCAATTAATTTCTTCTTATTTATGATTTTGTTTGATCATTGAAAAAGTCTGGAAAAAAATGTCCTATCAATGTCCATTTTCTTTATATTTCAAAGTAATAACAAGTTGACCAAAGAAAAAACATTAGACAGAACATTAGAAATAAATCACTTTAGAGCTTAACCAAATAAACAGCCAAATAAATAAAAATGTACGTATGACGAATACGGTAGAGACGTAGGGGGAGGCCTAAAAACACATGTAGAAGAACATTGAAGACAGACATGAAAGAAAGGAAAGGACATGGAAAGACCTTGAGCTGATGGCACAGAACAGGAAGACTTGGCATAAGTTTATTGAAGACATACGCACCTTGTGGAAGTGAAGGGTATTGAAAGATGAATAAGAAATGAAGTGCGACATAAGGTGACCTTGGTGTAGCTACAACAGTAGTTGTCGCTGGGGATGGCCTATGCAATATTATGAAGAAGATCTCCAGAAATTGGCTCGTTAAGAAAGAAAGAGATCTATTCGAGATAAGGACAAGAAGAAGAGAATGCGAATGCTTTCCACTGGATAGTTTTCTAGAAAATTATGGAAAGTGTTCTATTTCCCCACGAGTTTAGCTTCTGTCCTCACTGTAATAGAATGAGCCCCCAGTCTCATCTAAATGTAGGATTTTCCCTATATGTAAATATTTAACACCGACAGCCGAGTGATACATTCACGAATTAGATAATTATCAAACGGTTATTGGGTTTATTAATTAAATATCTACACATATAGAGTTAGTAGTAATTACAACGTGATGATGGTGAAGACAATTCACACAAAACTCACAGATGAGATATAAATAATGTAGTTAGTTAAATAGGAGAATGAACCTATGTGAAGCGAAATGATGAAGTTATATGATACTTGTCACCAAACTGATGTCTAATCTACATTGTCCATGTGTCTCTTAATACTTTTCCGGTGTATACACATATATGCGTAGACTGTCCCAGGTTGGTGAATGGTATGTTGTGTGGGTTATCTCCAAGTCGAGGACGTACTGGTGAAAGCTTTTGTGTAATGAGAACTATGACGATACACAGTCCTTCAATGTTTGGCACTATCTCTGTAGCGTTGACAAATTGTTGACTGTTGTCTTAAGAAAATGGCTGCTGTCTTATCTATGAAAGGCACTGGCTAGACTGGCGCTCTTACACGAAATGATCTTGGTAGGTAGACTCAACAACTTGAGTAGGCACTCTTGATTCATAAAATATGCTTTGGAGTAAGGTGAGCTTGCTAGCTGTACATGCGAATAAGCTTGTAAATATGGAATCTTGATTCTCAAAATGCGCTTTTCTGAGTGAGTTGAACATGTTATAAATATGAGATTCAACTTGCTCGTGCTTTAGCTTGACTCATGCGGTAAGCTTGCGAGTGAGTTGAACTTAATATTTAAATATGTAATCAACTTGTGAGCACTTGATAAGCAGGTGAATAAAATGCTGCTCAACCCCAGTGTAAAATGTGGGCGAGAAATCTTCCTTTTTACTGAAAAAGTGAAGGATATCCTAAATTGCTAATTCTGCTATCCAGATGTACGCTTTGCTAGTTTCTTTCTGGTAGACGCCAAACACGTAATGTGTAGACTCAGACTTCTGTTGGACTGAAGGCACACAAAAGTTCGTAAGTTTTCACACTTATCAATGGTTGACTTTCTTTTATACTACTCCTCGCTAATGATGAGTTCAATTCTCTAGTAATTATGCATGACATGAGGTGCTCCTGATAAGTGTTAAAAATATTGTACATGAGAGTGTGGGCACATGTAAGTCTGTAATGGTGACCTAACAATCTAGATGAAGATGAAGTATGAACTATCAATTACCTCTTATTATCTTAGAGGAAAATCTTTTGACTTAATTGATCACTTATGAGAAGGATTAATTGAAAAACTGTCTTCCGCACATTTAGCTATGATGCTAAGTGCAAAAGTGATCTCAACTAAAGACTAAGAAAACATCTTAATAGTTTTTAAAAGATTCATTAACCTCTTTTTCCCTTTCGCAAACTCATTTAAGAACACAATACACCACAGATATGAATAATTTTATCCACACTGAATTAATTACAAGCTATGCTCTGGGATATTATCTACACCACGCTGTTGAAACTGTACTGCTTTCTGGCAGACTCCGCTGTACATTTTATTGCGGGTAGCCCAAGTTGGGTCCATTGGGCCTGTGACGTATAACGCCACCCATAAACCAATAGCTAGGCCTCCATCTTGTGGCGTTTGCAATTACACACTTCCGTGCCCTGTCAGCGAATGTCACTTGCTACAAGTGGATGCGCCTTTCACCACAAACTTTCAATTCCGTGCTATAGGTTAGTTTGCGTGACAACCCGGTGTATTCGGATTGGCCAGTTGATAAAAAAATATCACCCGCTTTCTCCTGTCACAAATGTTGCGTCCATTGTCGCTTTCCTGTATTTCCTGTCATTCTTTGTGAGACGGTTTTCCCTAATCTTCTTGTTCACATCTAAGACGCACGCCGCCTCTTTTTACCATCTGGAAACAAACGTTGTTGTCTGTGTCCCGGGGCCTTTGTCGCCTGAGTCCATTGTCGCTCCGGCTATTGTGTCGCCGGGTAGGGACCGTCTTTTTTTAAACAGCCGCTAAGCCATGAAAAGACTACCATTTTGCGTGGGCCGGGCGTATTCCAAAATAATATATTCCAAGGTGGCATATCTGACGATATTTACACGGGGAATTAGATATCAAAGGAGTTGTCTATGACCCAGCTGGTGTTCTACAAGATTTCTAACGAGGAAATGTGGTGTCGGCAAGATAACGTCTGTGGAAGAATAAATCAAGAGCTTGTTAAGTCACAGTTTGAAGTCCAGTCGTGATTAACAAGTTAACTTTAGAGCAACGATAAAAAGTTAGTTGCTTATCCTTTACAGGACGTGGCAATCAACCCCAGCTTTTATTGGCTGTTTGTGATTTTTCTAGGCAATTTTTTCATTCAGTAGTTTGCCATTGAATACCCTTGCCAAAAAAGGGCAACCTGAAACTGTGCACAAACTACAGAACTATAGCTCTTATAAGCCATGCCAGCAAAATACTTTTACAAATCATAATGAAAAGGATGCAACAAAAGCTAGAAACAGAAATAAATGAAGTACAGGCGGGTTTTCGACCAGGTAGAGGCACTAGAGATCATATATTCAACATGAGGATCATCATAGAAAAGTGTAGAGAATTCAACGTTGACCTACATACTTGTTTCATTGATTACACCAAAGCTTTCGATTGTGTACAACATCAGCAGTTATGGGCTATTATGAAAAATATGGGATTTCCAAACCACCTTATACAACTCATCGCACTGCTGTACCAAGAACAACAGGCAGCCGTAAGAATAGAGGGGGAAACATCAGAATGGTTTGAAGTACAGAAAGGAGTAAGACAAGGCTGTACCCTTGTAGTGGTGTTGATGGTATTGTATGATGGTGTTATTACTACATGTACATTGTATGAGGCCAGCTGTGAAGGCTCCTGAGATAAAATGTAGTTGAGAATTGTCAGAAGGCCTTTCTTGCTACCACTACGACCTCACACTTAATTTTTTTTTTCTTAATGAATGTAGCTACGTAAAGTGTCTAGGGTTATGATGTGTACTGTGGTGTGATAGTTATAAATATACCCATAGATATTTAACAAGACTAATAAGATTAACAAGTGTTAAAATACACTGAACTAACTCACGTGTGTAAAGTTTTTGATATAATTATATTACATTTATTTGTTCTGGATCAAGTTTTATTTTGACCAGAACTGGTTTTAAAAGAAGGATTTAAAATTTATGAAAATTATGCATGGAATGTTACATAATAAATGCCAAAAGTGTACATATTTAAGTACTAGAATAGTTAGTTTTATTAAAATGTTCGAATAGTCATCTCTTTGGGAGGATAGTTACTGTTTGTGCTGTTGGGGTGGCCTCATCACACCTGTCTATATTGACTACACAGTGTCCAGAAAAAGGTGGGAATTTTTATGGGGATATTAGTCACTACCAATAGTTGGTGAATGTCCAGCAGACCAGAGGCTCACTCATCTTTTTGTAGCTCTGGTGCTGAAAACTTGCGGTCCCACCTCTCCGTGCTGGCGGGCAATAATGGTGGTCTCTGTCACAAGAACTGCACAGATACACTCGAGTAAAGTCACCCACCGAATAGACTCTGCTTTGTTGTCGATAGAAACTCACAGCTCTGCAATCAAAGTATGGGCTATGTGTCAAAATCTATTCTATACCCACGTCTGGACACCACACTGACACAACAACCACATTATACAGACAGGTCAGATCTCTCTGACCAAACAGCACAGTTACCATGGTGGGTTTACATCCGATAGATCCTCCCAGACTATAGATTCTGAAAAATAATTATTAGTTGTCGGCCCTAAAAGAAGATAGGTAATCTGTTTCAACGCTTGATATATCTTGCATAATCCTTGCTGTAGTTTATGTACCTTGTTAGTCCCTAGACCCTGACTTGGGCGGGGGGTCTAGAGCAAAATCCCTACTTGTTTGTAAGGCTAGATTATGATATGGCAGTATCAAATCACTCGAACATGAAACAATATTCAAAATATATAAAGAAATAATTTCAATCTTACCAGATTATGAATAATTAACACAGAAGTGCTAGCAAAACTCAGCTGAGCTGCTGGCTATAGTATGGCGTCCCTAAATTTATTCACTGTCTTTCATATGGGAAGACACCACACTTTAAAATCTGTGTCTAACACTGAACAATTATTGAAGAATGACCCCAAATGCGCTCTGAGCGCTAATGATATGATTGTCTGTGGCCAATCACTGCCTAGTTGTACTTTAAATTTCAAATTTCTACACTAAAGTCATTTCAGTCATGCTTCAGTCAAGTATGGATGGTTATCTGTTAGTCTGTCCGTCTCTACTTGTGTTTCTAAAAAAAATGTGCTTGATTTTTGAAGCAACCTTTCTCTCCCCTTAAAATTTTGTCGTAAAAAGTTATATTTAGACACAGCTACCGCTCAAAAAACCCTCTCCTCCATAATAGTAACTTTGAACACCTGTTCCCAAGGTCGTGTTTTTGTGTGCAAATTGTGACACTTTTAGATTCAATATAGTCTAGCGATGATGTGAACTACACTGTCTTTTGTCATTATCTTCAATATTATCTATCCGTTTGTAAAATTAAGATCATATTATTTCATTGCTCAGAATAGGCCATCCGGCCAGCTAATTTTTATATTCCTAACATTAATATTAAGAAAAATTACTTTTTAAATTTTTGTAATTTTCCTACCATCCGCGTTCTGCCGCTCAATTCAAATCAAGGCTTGGTATCGCAAAACGTCCAATTCCGTACCTCGTGTCAATTTGGGGGACGTGAATTTTTACTTTCCCCCCCCCCCCCCCCCCCCCCATTGCGTCTCCTTAGCCTTTCCAGTCATATTTTTTTTCTTTTGATCCGCCGTTCCCCTCCTGTCTAGCAAGTCAATTTTATGGAGGGTGATGACCCGCGGTCTAGGCGATCATGTACATCAGCAGCCTACGCATTATGTTTTTATCCTTAAATGTTATCTTTTGAGTATTTTACCGTTGTATCTCTGTCAATTTCACTACACATCTCCCCACTTGAAAACATGCCTATGGCAAGTTCCAAAACCAGCGATACACATAGGTAAAATTACTCCTCACGTCTGCCACTACTCTAATTTTGATCACAGGGGTGCCGACTGAGGAAATCTGCACCGACATTCAATTTGCCTGGGATATATTGGATACTGAACTGATAAGGTTGAAGCAATAAAGACCACCTCAGCAATCTTGCGTTTTCATGCTTAGCCTGAGACAAGAACACGAGAGGCTGATGATCCGTCTCCACCACAAAAGTCCTACCATACAGATAGATTTGAAACTTTTTTATTGCCCAGATTAATGCTAAACATTCTTTTTCGCTTGTGGAGTATCCTTGTTCCGCCTTATTCAATTTGCGGCTTGCATAAGCGACTGGTTTAAGTTCCCCATCAGGTGAAGATGATCTTTGCAACAAAGCCCCTCCTAGTCCTACATTACTTGCATCGGTTCTTAAGACAAAGTCCTGTGTCAAATCAGGCAGTTTGAGAATAGGCTTGCTAGTGAGTTTTTCTTTTAACTCTTGGAACGCTAGTTCACATTGTGCAGTCCAAATAATTTTATCTGGAAGTCCCTTGCGAGTCAGATCAGTCAGAGGAGCACAAATAGCGTTAAAATTCTTGATGTATTTCTGATAAAATCCGCATAACGACACGAATGATCGCACGTCCTTCTTTGTTTGCGGCCTAGGTGCTCTCTGCAGTTTTTCCAAGTTCTTAGGATCAGGGGTCATATTACCCTGATATACAGTGTGCCCCAAGAATTCCAACTCTTTGCATCCAATACAACATTTTGTTGGCCTAGCAGTTAAGTTCGCCTCCCGAAGTCTATCAAACAACATCTCCAGAGCTTCAATGTGTTCTTCAAATGTCTCTGTGGCGACGAGAATATCATCCATGAAATTTGTGATACATGGGTTATTCAGGGGGTCCAACAATTTTCGCATCATCCTTGAAAACACACTCGGAGCATTTTTCAGTCCGAATGGTAGCATATTGAATTCATAATGTCCATCCGAAGTGCTAAAAGCCAAATAAGGTCTCACTTCAGGCTTCACTGGGATCTGGTAATAGCCTTTACTAAGATCCACTTTTGAAAAGTATTTTGCCTTGTTCAGTCTGGCAAATAACTGTTTTGTGTCTGGTAATGGATCCACTTGTCCTTCTGTGACAGCATTCAGTTTCCTGTAATCTATGCACAGTCTGTGTTCCCCAGACGGTTTTCTCAACAAAACGACACTAGAACTAAAAGATGATTCACTGTGCGAAATAATCCCCCTCCTTCAACAAATACTCTATTTCTTCCTTCAATGCCTTCTCCTTCGCGAACGGAATAGAATAGGCTCTCATACAGATTGGGTTTGAGTCTACCAGTTTCATGTCATACTGTAGCAAATTTGTATGGCCTGGTTTATCTGTTAATACATCTGTATGTTCCTCCAGAACCTGTTGAACTCTCTCCCTCTGATTTTTAGTCAGGTGCTTACTGACTTTTACCTGTGCTGCGGTTTCACAAGGATGTAATGGGTATTCATGTGAGGTGAGTGGTTCCTTTTGCATCTGGGTTGCAATAGCTAAGGTCAATAAGGGGGTGCTTTCCTGGAGTGGTCTGTCCAGATACTTCTTTAGCAGGTTTACATGATAAACTTTTTCCTTCCCCTTTTTGTCAATTTTATAGTTTGTTCTAGACACCTTCTCTAGAACCGTATATGGACCTTGCCAACCAATTTGTAATTTATTCTGGCTTCCCGGTAGTAGAAGCAGCACCTTCTCTCCGACTGCCAGTTCCCTGTCCTTTGCCTTCCTATTAAAATATGCTGCATGTTTCTTCCTGGCTTGTTTCAAATTATCATTTGCCAGTTTCCATCCAGCTTTCAAACGAGTGGTCAGTTCGTTCACGTATTGATACGATGAGGTAACAGTCTCTTCCGCCTTCTCATCTGTCCAGGTCCTTAATAGAGCTTCTAAAGGCCCTTTTATTGGCCTCCCAAATAGCAGAGTTGCGGGAGCCATCCCGGTTGAACTATGTGGTACCTCCCGGTACGCAAACAATGCGGCGGGCAGGAATTGATCCCACAGATCCGGTTTTTCGTGTGCCAGCTTTCTCAGGATAGAAATGAGAGTCCCGTTGAACCTCTCTACCTGGCCGTTTCCTTGTGGATGGTACGGACTACAATGAAAGTGTCTGGCTTGAAATAGCTTAAAAACTTCTTCCGTTAGTTTCCCCTTGAACTGAGATCCATTATCCGTCAAGATTTGATGCGGGAATCCTAATCGGGTAAATATTGTAAGTAGTGCCTCTGCTACATGTTTTGAATCAATTGATGGCAGGGCTACCGCCTCTCCCCACATAGAACAAGTGTCCACCAGAGTAAGGATGTAACTGTTCCTCCTCTTGGTCCGAGTGAGAGGTCCTACAATATCCACTGCAACCCTCTCAAAAGGTGTTCCCACTATGGGCATTTCCCCTAGAGTTGCAGGAGCAGTCCAGTGCTTTGGAGCTACCCTTTGACATTCTGGGCAGGATTTGACATATCTTTTTATATCCTCCGTTATCCCTGGCCAGAAGTAATGACAAGCTATACGCTGTCCTGTGGCGCTGATCCCCATGTGACCACTGAAGGGGATTGCATGTCCGAGTTCCATCACTTTCTCTCTATATGCAATGGGAAGAACCAGCTGGTTGTGACCATTTGTTCCAGTTCCGGCCTTCCTGTATAAGAGTTTGTTCTTCATGAAATATTCCCCCTTGCTCGGAGGTGTGTGGCATTTGGGCATTTTTTTTAAAACAGGGCTTGAGTGTCCTATCCTCAGCCTGCGCCTTCCTCATCTCCTCTGGATGAGCATTTATAGGTTCACCTTCTTCCTCCTTCTTCTGTGACCTGGTCTGCACTGTCGCCATGATCACAGGTTTCTCGGGATTCCCCAAGAAAACGTATCTACACCCCAATATCAGAGGGTAGATTGGTTCATCTATCACTGCTGCTCTGATTTCTCCTTCCACATAGCGAGTTTTCACCGTTATCCTTGCGATGGGAAGTGTCATGAGTGGTATGTCCTTAGTCGCCCCTTGTATTTCCACTGTTTCTGTGGTATACTGACTTGGGTCCACTAGGCTAGACTTCACAACTGAATCATAATCCAAACCTGTATCATAAAGGCACCTTATGGTGACCCCATTACAAATAACATCCTCACAAACTGGGGGGTGATAAGGTTCCTGTTGTCCCTTAGGATTAACCTTTAATCTTTGCGTCCCCGACTTCATTGCAGCAATGTTTGAAGGTTTCCTTCTACAAAATTCGGTGTTATGGTTATCCTTCTTGCACCATTTGCACCATCTTTTTCCTTGGTTCAACGGTTTTCTTTCATTGAACTTTTGGTCATTGAACTGTGAGTTTCTGTCGCGATAGTCATTTCTTGGCCGCTCAAAATTTGTCCTACCCTTATTTCCCTGCTCTCTATTATCAAATTTATTAAATTGCTGTGGAGCTTTAAAATTGTCTATGTGCTTCTTCTTAGCACCACTTACCTCTGCCTGAGCTGCCTGATACCTCTCAGCAACATTTAAAATTTCCCCCAACTTCTCTGCACCTTGTTCCATGAGAAATTTTCTCATGTCTGGAGCCATGGACTCTCTCAATTGCTCAATCATGATCATTTCTTTAAGATCTTGGGTCTTCCCCAGAGCCGTCCATTTCTCCAAATAGGTTTCTAGTCTGGCAGAGAATTGGTGGTATGTCTCCCCAGACAACAGTTTGGCATTTCTAAATCTCTTACGATAAAATTCACCATTCTTCTCGTACCTTAATAACAAAGCCTGCTTTAACATGTCATAATTGTCTTGGTCTTCCCTGTTCATTTTGGCAAATACTTCATAAGAAGCACCCCTCAATCCCTGTGATAGCTTTAAACTCCACCTCTCTCTCTCTAACCCATATGTAGTAGCTAATAACTCAAAACGTCCCAGGTACCCCTCTATGTCATCGTCTTTCTCAACAAAATGGTCTAAATGAAACCCCATAGCTGAGTTTGAGGCTCCCATACTGGGCGTAGCATCTGAGGCAAAAGGGCTGGCACCATTTTCAGGGGCCGGGCCTTGTAATTCCAGCTCCCTTAGTCGTAATTCGTGCTCCCTCTGCAACCTTCTATCTTCAGCCTCCCTTTCGGCCTTTTTATCTTCTGCCTCCCTTTCGGCCTTTTTATCTTCTGCCTCCCTTTCGGCCTTTTTATCTTCTGCCTCCCTTTGCTGTCGTTTTTTTTCTGCCTCCCTTTCGGCAGTCAGCCTTTTTTCTTCTGCCTCAATCTGCAGCCTCTTAATTTCTCTATCAGCCTCAATTTGTAACCTCTTCTCTTCAGCTACCTTTCTATCTTCCCTTTCAATATATTTATCACATTCAGTCGTTACGTATTGAATTAAAATTTGACCATCCATCCCCATCTCCTTCGCAGTGAGCACAGCAGCTGATCTAAACTTTGCTAGCTCAGCCATACTTTTCAGACAATATAATAATATACAAGCTAAGTACTTCTTATGACTATAATCTAACTAATTCTAACTAACCAGTTAACTAATTAATTATTACTGGCTGTGAAGATTCACCAACTTTTATCTGCAGGGACACTTTTAATTTTAAAGGAAATTTTACAATTTATTTCCCTACTTTTATTTCTCCCACCAGGAGATCCTAATATTACTGTTGGGCTAATTATCCCTGGACAAGACCCCAATTTATGTAGTGGTGTTGATGGTATTGTATGATGGTGTTATTACTACATGTACATTGTATGAGGCCAGCTGTGAAGGCTCCTGAGATAAAATGTAGTTGAGAATTGTCAGAAGGCCTTTCTTGCTACCACTACGACCTCACACTTAATTTTTTTTTTTTTCTTAATGAATGTAGCTACGTAAAGTGTCTAGGGTTATGATGTGTACTGTGGTGTGATAGTTATAAATATACCCATAGATATTTAACAAGACTAATAAGATTAACAAGTGTTAAAATACACTGAACTAACTCACGTGTGTAAAGTTTTTGATATAATTATATTACATTTATTTGTTCTGGATCAAGTTTTATTTTGACCAGAACTGGTTTTAAAAGAAGGATTTAAAATTTATGAAAATTATGCATGGAATGTTACATAATAAATGCCAAAAGTGTACATATTTAAGTACTAGAATAGTTAGTTTTATTAAAATGTTCGAATAGTCATCTCTTTGGGAGGATAGTTACTGTTTGTGCTGTTGGGGTGGCCTCATCACACCTGTCTATATTGACTACACAGTGTCCAGAAAAAGGTGGGAATTTTTATGGGGATATTAGTCACTACCAATAGTTGGTGAATGTCCAGCAGACCAGAGGCTCACTCATCTTTTTGTAGCTCTGGTGCTGAAAACTTGCGGTCCCACCTCTCCGTGCTGGCGGGCAATAATGGTGGTCTCTGTCACAAGAACTGCACAGATACACTCGAGTAAAGTCACCCACCGAATAGACTCTGCTTTGTTGTCGATAGAAACTCACAGCTCTGCAATCAAAGTATGGGCTATGTGTCAAAATCTATTCTATACCCACGTCTGGACACCACACTGACACAACAACCACATTATACAGACAGGTCAGATCTCTCTGACCAAACAGCACAGTTACCATGGTGGGTTTACATCCGATAGATCCTCCCAGACTATAGATTCTGAAAAATAATTATTAGTTGTCGGCCCTAAAAGAAGATAGGTAATCTGTTTCAACGCTTGATATATCTTGCATAATCCTTGCTGTAGTTTATGTACCTTGTTAGTCCCTAGACCCTGACTTGGGCGGGGGGTCTAGAGCAAAATCCCTACTTGTTTGTAAGGCTAGATTATGATATGGCAGTATCAAATCACTCGAACATGAAACAATATTCAAAATATATAAAGAAATAATTTCAATCTTACCAGATTATGAATAATTAACACAGAAGTGCTAGCAAAACTCAGCTGAGCTGCTGGCTATAGTATGGCGTCCCTAAATTTATTCACTGTCTTTCATATGGGAAGACACCACACTTTAAAATCTGTGTCTAACACTGAACAATTATTGAAGAATGACCCCAAATGCGCTCTGAGCGCTAATGATATGATTGTCTGTGGCCAATCACTGCCTAGTTGTACTTTAAATTTCAAATTTCTACACTAAAGTCATTTCAGTCATGCTTCAGTCAAGTATGGATGGTTATCTGTTAGTCTGTCCGTCTCTACTTGTGTTTCTAAAAAAAAATGTGCTTGATTTTTGAAGCAACCTTTCTCTCCCCTTAAAATTCGTAAAAAGTTATATTTAGACACAGCTACCGCTCAAAAACCCTCTCCTCCATAATAGTAACTTTGAACACCTGTTCCCAAGGTCGTGTTTTTGTGTGCAAATTGTGACACTTTTAGATTCAATATAGTCTAGCGATGATGTGAACTACACTGTCTTTTGTCATTATCTTCAATATTATCTATCCGTTTGTAAAATTAAGATCATATTATTTCATTGCTCAGAATAGGCCATCCGGCCAGCTAATTTTTATATTCCTAACATTAATATTAAGAAAAATTACTTTTTAAATTTTTGTAATTTTCCTACCATCCGCGTTCTGCCGCTCAATTCAAATCAAGGCTTGGTATCGCAAAACGTCCAATTCCGTACCTCGTGTCAATTTGGGGGACGTGAATTTTTACTTTCCTCCATCCCCCCCCCATTGCGTCTCCTTAGCCTTTCCAGTCATATTTTTTTTCTTTTGATCCGCCGTTCCCCTCCTGTCTAGCAAGTCAATTTTATGGAGGGTGATGACCCGCGGTCTAGGCGATCATGTACATCAGCAGCCTACGCATTATGTTTTTATCCTTAAATGTTATCTTTTGAGTATTTTACCGTTGTATCTCTGTCAATTTCACTACAACCCTTTCCCCTTACCTGTTTAACATTTATGCCGAGAATATCATGAGAAACGTAAGAGATGACCAAGAACACACAGAGTTTGACTCATTTAACATCGGCGGGTACCAGATCCCGGAAATCAGATATGCTGACGACACAGTCCTCCTATCGACCAACCCAAAAGGACTTGAACAATTACTTCTGTCCACCAAAAAACACAGCGAGGCCCAGAATCTATACCTAAACACCAAGAAGACCAAAGTATTGACAACAGACAAAGTAAAGACCAAACCAGAAATTGAAATTGATAACGAAGAACTGGAAAGTGTCAATGAATTCGAATACTTAGGATCAATCATTAACAGCTCTGGCGACTGTGCAGTAGAAATTAAAAGAAGACTTGCAATTGCTTCACATAAGCTAATACAGATGAAAAACCTATGGCAAGGCACAAGCAAAGAAACAAAGTTGCAACTGATCAGAGCATGTATATTCCCAGTAGCAACATACGGCTGCGAGACTTGGACACTCAATAAAACAGTTGCAAAAAAGATTACATCATTCGAAATGAAATGCTACAGAAGGATGTTGAGAATACCCTGGACAGAAACAAAGACCAACAGAGAAGTACTGCACTCACTAAACGTACAGGAACATTGGCTCCTAAATACCATCGCAATAAGGAAGCTGAAATTTTTCGGTCATATAAAAAGACATAATAGTCTGGAAAAAACAGTGATGGAAGGCATGGTCCCTGGAAAAAGGGGAAGGGGTCGACCTAGACGACGGTGGACCCAGGACATCACAGAGAGTCTGAACTTGTCTTTGGCTGATGCAGGTCGACTTGCCCAGAATCGTGATGCGTTCAGAGCAGCTGTAATGGAGACAACGTTCTGGAAAGAATACGTCAGATAATGATGAGTTTGCCATTGCTTTCTGAACGGTACGGCGCTTATACCATTGTTAAAAATCCACACAAAGCGATCTGCTACCAAACCGCCTGCAGCAGGTTTCGAACCTGGTATATCTGGATTATGAAACTGCGTTCATATCCATTAGGCCACAGACGCCGACTGAGCAACGATACAAATGCAAAATGTGGTTGAAAATGCCATGAAGAAAGATGATGGAAAAGAGAGCGATAAGACTTGGCGCTCGTTTATCTCACACTGAAGTAGCTTTCTCCCAGCGTAGTAAATAATTAACGAAAACTCTTAAAAGGTAGGCTCTTGTAAGAAGTAAAGACAGAAAGAAAGAAGTAGGGTACTAAACAAAGCAAAATTAACAGAGGTTATAGAGACCCGTTCGGGTCGTCCGGGTTCTATATACCATAGTTGCGGGTAATATCGTAAGAGCGACTATTCCCTGTGAGGCACTTCTTTTGGAGTGCCTAGCAGACGTGTATCCTGTCACGGTCACTCTCACAACGAGGCGACAATGCCGTTCTGTTTGCCCCTTATTCGAGTCCCGGAGGGCTTATAAGTTACTATTCTGTTGTCTAGTGTCCTCATTTTTTCTTTATTAAGATTTGCCTACAGTTGATCTAACTTCGTTAATTATTATCTACTGACAGGTCGCTGGTTTCCCTTCTTGTGCATTTCTGTGTTCACACTTCAACAAACGTAACTCGTTGAGCACTGACATGGAATCTGCTGAGAAAGCGGGCAAGACCAAGAAGATACACAATGGGGGATCTTAAAGAGGGAGAAAATATTTGGAGGGAGATGGGAAAATGGCAAATAAACAGGACAAAAAAGATCATGTGATCAAAGATCAATGCTTCAACTGGAACAAAGAACAATGATTGATCGGTGTCAAGAATGATACTGTGTGACCGGGGTCCGACTGGGGAGCAAAGAGGAGAACACAGTAACATATAAAGCGTGTTGTGAAGGGCAACTAATGAAGGTCAGGGGCAGGCTAACCCAACCGATTGAAAATTTAAAGCAAAAGAGAGAGAAAGAGAGAGAGAGAGAGAGAGAGAGAGAGAGAGAGAGAGAGAGAGAGAGAGAGAGAGAGAGAGCGAGACGACCAGGAAATATGGACAATTCAACCAAAGTGAGTAATTCAAATTCTTCTCTGTCAATCAAGACTGAGGAAGGCCCTTTATTAACGAGACTCATGATGCAGCAAAGAGAAAGCCGGAAGGAGTTTCGGCTGCTGACTCATACTTGTTTTCTTTTAGGACTATCTCCGGATTTTAACATCTAGCATGTTCATACACTCAGAACCAGACAGGTGCCAGTGGGGTAAGAGGTGAGAAGAAGGCAACACTCAGAACCAGACAGGTGCCAGTGGGGTAAGAGGTGAGAAGAAGGCAACACTCAGAACCAGACAGGTGCCAGTGGGGTAAGAGGTGAGAAGAAGGCAACACTCAGAACCAGACAGGGGCCAGTGGGGTAAGAGGTGAGAAGAAGGCAACACTCAGAACCAGACAGGGGCCAGTGGGGTAAGAGGTGAGAAGAAGGCAACACTCAGAACCAGACAGGGGCCAGTGGGGTAAGAGGTGAGAAGAAGGCAACACTCAGAACCAGACAGGGGCCAGTGGGGTAAGAGGTGAGAAGAAGGCAACACTCAGAACCAGACAGGGGCCAGTGGGGTAAGAGGTGAGAAGAAGGCAACACTCAGAACCAGACAGGTGCCAGTGGGGTAAGAGGTGAGAAGAAGGCAACACTCAGAACCAGACAGGTGCCAGTGGGGCAAGAGGTGAGAAGAAGGCAGTGGCAATGAATAGGCCACACGTTGAGAAAACCGGTTGGTAGCAGTATATGGCGGTCCTTGTTTGAAAACCCCACGGCGGAAGAGATAGAGGAAGGCCAAAAAAAATAAATACGCACACACATGAAGAAAAGTGCTGGAGGTAGAAATGAAAGGGATGACGAAACCATGGATACTAGCATGGATTTGTTGAAGGTCACTGTTCCCTGGGGAGCTGTGATGTAATGAAGGTGAAGAGTGATATATTTTCTAGCACGAAAAACTGAATATATAAAATAAAGGTGTGCAACTGAATGTAGATGACTGCAGCATAGTGAAAAAGGTCAAGGTAGTCCCATAGCTGATACTGTCGTAGGTGAGTGAAGTGTTAGAGACTTCACCATACTAGGTCCAGCATAGAGAAGTTGGGGGGGGGGGAGAGAACCAGTTCCCTTCCTCTCTGCCTTGTCCTTTCCCTAACTCAAACTCAGGTACTAATTTACAGCTGGGTAGACTGGAGCGTGTCGGTACCGTGATTCAAACCCAGCAGCTTTGCCACGAGAGACCAGCTTTCTAACCACTCTGTCAATCGGACGCTCGGCAGCATAGTAGGAAGTCTTAACCACTGTCGATACAGTTTTATATTGTTGCCTGAGTGCACGAACAAGCTAGTCAAGTGACATAGTTATTGATCAGCGTTCTGCGAGACGAATATACCACCGCCACTAGGATGCTCATCGGCTGTGAGTTAACAAGTCAAACATACAGTTAAAATAGGGGGAAGGGTTGGTCCCTTTACATCTTCCTGACATCCCGTGGGTCATGCTCACAAGGTCAAGGCAGGGACTAATGCATAATGTTTTAAAAAAAGCGGGAGAAAACTAGCATTGTCGCTTTTTGCTTATATTCAAACATAGCGTGTCATAGTGACTCATCTTTCGATGCAGTTTGTCTTGAATGGAACGAGTAATATGAATATAACGTGTAAAATGAATGGAACGAGTAAAATGAATGGAACGTGTAAAATGAATGGAACGAGTAAAATGAATGGAACGTGTAAAATGAATGGAACGAGTAAAATGAATGGAACGTGTAAAATGAATGGAACGAGTAAAATGAATGGAAAGTGTAAAATGAATGAAACGTGTAAAATGTATGGAACGGGACCAGAAGACGCAGCAATAGAGACCGCAGTCAGCGACTCATAGCTTGACTGCCTGCGTCAGGACCAGCGAACCAGAGCTGGTCAAGACCGTGCTCCACCTCCACGTGGTGGTCCTGGAAACAGTCTGCAGCAGTGCAGTCTGGCTGAGCGAGCACGGATCGCAATGGGAAGGCAAACCCGGTCCTAAAAAATGCCGTGCAGAAGTCGGATGTGTCGACCGAAATGTGCAGATATCACAGCTACGGCGTAAACAAACACAACGCAACCACCGTCCTTTTCAGGGCGAACGAAGAAGAAGAAGAAGAAAATGTATGGAACGAGTAAAATGAATGGAACGTGTAAAATGAATGGAACGTGTAAAATGAATATAACGTGTAAAATGAATGGAACGAGTAAATGAATGGAACGTGTAAAATAAATGGAACGAGTAAAATGAATGGAACGAGTAAACTGAATGGAACGAGTTAAATGAATGGAACGAGTAAAATGAATGGAGAAAACGCACGCGCAAGTTATTTTAAGTATACTGAGAAACACGTCTTGTCATCGGCATATGACCAATCTCCCTTTGCTCTTCCACCTGAGGAGTTTTGGTTTTCACAGTCGTAATGAGTGTTGAGAAAATAGGAAGGAGAATAGATACAGTACATAATTAACGGAGATAAGTAAATCGTACGCAATCACAAGAAATAAAGAAAGAAAAAAAAAAGGGAATGAAAGAAATCAGAAAGTAAGAAGTAAAAAAAATTAAAGACAGAAAAAAAAAAAGAAAGATAGAAAGGAAAAGAAAGAAGAAAGAAAAAAAGATAGTTAGAAAAAGAATAGTGAACAATGTAAAAGTATAGAAAAAAAATAGTAAACGATGTAAAAGTAACAGAAGTAGTAGGCCCCGATCTTGGTCGGTCTGGATCTTATATTCCATAATTGTGTCGCGGGTTTTCCTCCCCTTAGCTCTGCAGTAGTGGTCCAACAGTGGCCACAACGCAAGAGTAACTAATTTGGGTCTTCCAAGGTGTCTATCTTCGCACAAGATTACTCTTGGCAGAGTTGCAGATAGAAGGATAAGGATGCGTCTATCTCAAGGTAGTTTTTACAAGATAATTCAGAAGTCAAGAACAATGCTGCATAGGGCAGAACACCATTAACGTATATCTGATCCGGAACCTTTTGTGAAGTTTTAAGCAATGGTGTGGCTTGTTCGAGCTCCCAGCTGGTTTAATCCAGCGAAATTCTTGTTATAAGTATTTTTAGCTCTATGGCTGTAACTATATATATATATATATATATATATATATATATATATATATATATATATATATATATATATATATATATATATATATATATATATATATATATATATATATATATATATATATATATATATATAAATTGTTAAAGTCATGTCTTAGAAGTTTCGAGAGACAGAAAGTACAGAAGGCGTGGTGAACGCTAATCATCTCAAGCGCTGAGATGAATTTATTCTGAGTTGTTTTGAGCTGTGAGCGATGGTCTCTCACGGCTAGCCCGCGCATGCGTTATTAACTGAGCTGTGTTAAAGCAGCCGATTCTCGAGACAGTGTGTGCCTGCGCAGTGTACTGGGAAGATGTCTAGCAGTGTTTTTCGCTGTGTGTGTACGGGTGGATATTTTGTAACTGCAGTGTATGCAGTCCCTTTTGGATATTGATGTTTAAGATATTTTGAGGCCATGAGATGTATAGACTAGTATTTCATATGAAGGGATATTTGTGAAGATATTTTGAGACCAAGAGATGTATAGGCGAGTATTTCCTATGAAGGGATATATGTGAAGATATTTTGAGGCCATGATGTGTACAGGCCATTATTTGATGTGAAGAGATAGTTCTAAGATATTAAAGATGTTTTGAGGCCAGGAGTGGTATAGGCCGTTCTGTAATTGAGCTCTATGTAGTAATTGAGCTTTACGGATTCATTTATCCGATATTTCACATTTTTGCTGTAAACTGAGTCTTTGATGTCAACATGATTGTATTGTGGCGTAATAAACTGTTTACCAAACGTCACCGGTCGTGTCAACGCTCCATGACTCCTACGTGCGTTACGGCGGTGTGAGTGAATGTACCAACACACACCCACTTCAAACATTCCAGACAGTGACAGAGCAGCACACCTAATTATAATAGCTTGTGTGGCGTTTCAAGCAAGACATTTGCAACAGTGTGGTCCACCAATCACGTCATCTACTACACCCATTTGCTACAGTGGTGGTCATTTGTCTTCTTCCACCGCTTACTTACCACCTAATTGTATCAGTCCGACTGCTACAGTGGGGGTTTTCAGCCTTACGGGATCTGATACCCGCGACATTCGTACTACAAGGAGTTTATTATACAAGTTCAAGATGTCATGATATACAGTGTTGCTAGTGTACAAGTTCAAGTATATGTACGGTATTTCCAGTCCTTTTACACATGTATCACAAGTCAAGATTTGCAGTATTTGCAGTGTTCCAGTTCCTGCCGTCCTGTGCGGTATTCAAGCACATATCATACGTTATCAAGGACCTGAAGTGAGAGTTGACGACGAGTTCCAGTACCTGTTCCTGTACCTTTCAGTGTCGGAGTTTGCTTATGTTGTGTTTTCCGATGCCCATCGTTTTGGCGGAAAGGACGGGATTATTCTCAGTTAACAAGATAAGTGGTTTTTGTTGTGTAAATTGTTCCACTTTATGAATGTCAACAAGTCTTCTCATATTATGCATTACTTGTTCTATTGAGTGTTTCATGTTCTATTTCCATATTTATGTGACTTATGAAGGTAACATCCCAGTTTACCCAGGGCTTCATAAGCGTTCTTTAGGATTTAGTTTGTCAGTGTCAATTAAGCGATTATTCCGGTCCAAGGCTACAAACCTTGCCGAGGTTAGGTCGCTATTTGCCTCTTGCGACAGTAGTTGTTTAGGTGTGACGTAATGTTTCATTGTTGTTAATGTAGTAATTTTTTTCTGTATTTTAGTTTATTGATTAATTTGTTCGTGAGTGTCTTTCTCTCTGTCCTATCTTTTATTTATATACACATTTCCCGTTTATACACGGTGTTGTCGGTTGTCGTGTTATTTCATTCGCAGTTGTCATTACAAGCTTTGTAAAATTTTTCCTTAGTTCTGCTTTATTGTTCAGTTGATTTCTGCGAACGTTATCATTTGTTTTCTAGTATCTAGTCTTTGTAACCGTTATTCCTATTGTCTATATGGTACGGTAATTCTTTGTGACTTATTATAGGATATGCTTATGCATAAGTAATTAATGGCTTGATAGTGATATAATATTGACTTCCTTCATATTGATATGAATTTATAAAAGTTCTATGCACAGGAACTTGTGATAAGGCATTAACGGATAATTTCAATCTCTGAAGAGATATTTAACTTTGTGAGGTGGAATGTTAATTGTCCAAACTTTTAGAGACAATAACTTATAACAAATATAGGTGATGACACAGATAGTTGGCTCAGTGATTGAATCACCATGGATTTGGACAGTAATCTGGATATGGATCCTGAGGATATGAGGCCGATGTTAGACTATTTATTTGAAGAAGGTAGAGATGGTGAAGGATTGCAAGGCCCAGCACTGGAAACATATGTGATGGACATGTTTTTGATTATTGCGTCAAATGCCCTAAGGGATTTTGCTCAGAATAACTTTAATTCGGGTCCCCATTTAATAGTGGCTAAGGATTTAGCGGATTTACTAGAGGTCGACCTTCGTATGTTTTTGGACCAGCATATTAATGCTAAACACGATAATATATTGAAGAGTATACACAATATAATTTACAACGACATTCCGAATGATCAGACAAAGGAGTTAGAAGACGAGGAGCAAATAAAAGACAGCAAACGGAGTGCACTACAGAAAAGAGAAAGTTTGTTAGAAAGTATTGCTGAAGAGAGCGGATTACATGAGTCAATTACAAAACTTACAATTGAGTTACATAAATCAAACTCTCCACTTACTAGTGTGCAAACGGCATTGAGTTCAGCATTAAGCAAGATTAAAGAGTTGGAAACTCAGATGGAAGATAAGCATGTTGAAGTTAGAAATCTCACGCAGGCAGTGCAAGAAAAGAAAGAGATGTGGGAGAAATTAAAAATTGAGACCAATGAACATGGGAAGACGTATATAGAAATGCTTCATGATGTATTAAATGATAATGAGATTCTCCGTCGCCAACTTGAGGAAAGGAATACCGTATCTCCTGATAATATTAATGAGCTTGAGAATAGCAATGATATTAAGATTGAGGCACTTCAAAAGGAGTTAACACTGTTGAGAGCGAATAAAGAAAAGGATGAGAAAAGGAGATAAGAAGAGTTAACGATGGAGAAAGAGAAAGTAACTAAGATTGAGAAATTACTCGTGGAGGAGAAGAGCAAAGTTTTGACATTTGAGAATTTAAATAAGAAACAAAGTGAAGAGATTTCACTCAAAAATGTTGAAATTACAGAATTAAGAAAAAGAATGGATGGATTACTAGATATTGTCTTAGGCAACAAAGTGTTGTCTACTGTCAATGTTGACAGTGGTAAACAGAAAGTTGATTATCAACAGGCTACTAAAGCAAAGCGTCAGCTACATGCACTCAATGCGAACAATAATGTCAAACATGGTGGACATAGATCTTTTCGTGGGAAATACAACTTCCCAAGTACTAATGATACTGCCCCTAAAAGTACTGATTCTTGGCGTCAGGCCAACAAAGGAAATTCTACTGTAACAGTCAGTCCTATAGATCACGGTAACAACTGTTATAAATTTCAGGTAAAAGTTCCTAAGACCAACCGTGTGTTACAGCTGGTGACGAGCACCAAATAAACTATGTAACCGTGGTGGCTGGTTACTGCATCACAATAATCTTATGTGACCGTTATAACAATCTATCCAGGTGAAATGCCAAACCTTCACACCATGCAGACCTTTCTTCACAGGTGGTCCATATTTTCTTCTGAGTTCATTGATATTGAATTTCCTAGTGATCGTAGTAGTTACTGGTTTACTGATATATCTTGTGGGTGGTAACTGGCGACTGCCAGAGGTGGAGTTACCCAAATGAATGTTAGTTCAACACCAGGTCCTTTCTACTCACGTAAGTTGTCAGTGATCAATTGTATCTTCCTAGTGCTTCCATACATGAGTAAGTAAACAGCAATAAGTCATGGAAAACTGTTTATTAGTAGAGTACAAGAGACTGAAGGCATGGTCGAATACAAAACTCAATAACTTGGCTATCAGCGGCCAGAACGCTTGGTTACATAAATCGTGATGTCTTTGCAAAAGGACATCGTCATAAATAAATAACATGTCTGCTTGAGCTCCTCTAAAAATGTTGGTTATGCCAAGATGATGACAACTTTCTATGCCGAGCACAAGAAATGTTGGACTTCTTCCGTAACAGACAGTATCCAGAAGATGTTCTTACCTCTGCCTTAGAACGTGTTCTCCCTATCTCACGTCTAGAGGCCCTCAAACCCAGCCAAAAAACCTCCTCTGATAGAGTCAAGTTAATAATGACCTATCACCCTCACAGCACTGCTGTCAAAAGGATCCTGTTTCGCCACCTACCTCTCTTCCAAGCTGACCCAGTGGCGCGGGAAGCATTTAGTGAGCCACCCTTGCTGGCATATAGACGGGACAAAAATTTGAGGGACCTCCTAGTCCACAGCCGTCTGAAAACCGTCAACGATGGCCACTTTGGAACCAAGCCATGTAACCGTACACGATGTAAGACATGTCAGTATGTAATCGAAACACGTTCAGTCTCGTTCCCTAACGCCAAGTTCACCATTACCCATGGCTTCACATGTGAGTCACGCAACGTCATTTATGCTATTATATGCAAACGTTGCACCATTACGTACATCGGCCAAACGGGCACACGACTGGGCGACCGATTCTGCAGACACCTCTATGACATCTCTCAGTTTAATTCCACACCTGTGGCCATCCACTTCAATGGCCCTGACCACCACGGTGCCACTGACATCCAGGTGACAGCCATCAGATACTGTTCCTCGGACGCCAACAGTCGGTTTCGCCAGGAACAACGCCTCATCCATCTTATGGGTTGCCTCAAACCACACGGTTTGAATACCCAACATTCTTTTGTCTGAGACGCCTTTCTCTATCGAGTCCCTGTTGTATGACTTTCTACTTTGATGCGATCACCCTTTTTTTTTAATTTTTATTATTTTTTTATTTTAATTTAATAATTTTTTTTTTTAAATTTAAATTATTATTATTATTATTATTATATATATATTTTTTTAAAATTAATTTTTTCCTTTATTATTTTTTATTTTATTTATTTCTTTATTTAGTTTTTATTTTTATCTATTTATTTATTTGTTTTAAATTTATTTATTATTATTATTTATTTATTTATATTTTATTTATTTATTTTTATTTTATTTATTATTTATTGATGACTTTTTTCTCACTCTTTTCCAGTCCTTGTTTTCATTATTTCTTATTTTTATATACTATCAACTTCCTCTTTCCAGTTTAGTGGCAGCCATCTTGCTTTGCTTCACATGTGACTGGACTTAATATTAAGGGAGTTTCTTTTCTCTTATTTTTATAGTTTCATGTTCTCTACTTAATTCTCATTTTCTTTCCCTCCTGTCTCTTGTTTGTCTGTCCCTGACGAAGGCCTTGTGGCCGTAACGTAGGTTTTTCTTGTCCTTCTCCTTGTAAGACGTATTACTATTTGTGTGTGTGTGTGTTTTTTTGTTTTTTGTTTTTTTTTCAACTAAAAATGTCGATAGGCTTTGCCTGGAGTCTCGTTCTAAATTACATAACTTAGCAAAGTACTTATTCAATTCGAATCGAGATCATATTAATCAAGCAAATACTTGCCCAATACACTGAAAACACATCTCCTGGAAAAACATAACTCGTGAAAACATTCAATCTTTCAGTGGTCAGGTATTTCCTTGCCCAGAGGTTAATCACACAACCTTTAAAAACCCGGGACCGCACTAAGGTTTTCAACCTTCTCCCGTGATCAAGTCTGCCTACTTGAACAGTGCACTGCGTGACTGAACTGTGTTCTGACTGCGGTGATCAAAAATAGCTATTGACGATTTCATTGGCCAAGCTCGACCAGTGAAGTTATCTTACCAACTAATCTTGCTCAAGATCTTTAGCTATTCTTATATTACTGTTTAACGTGCTAGCTAGCGTCAACACAGACCCTCCGGTGACATATCTACTTGTGGAAATTCTCATAAATTGATAACAGGGGATAAAACTATTAGTACCCGGTACCAAAATGAGACCCATTATGTGCGGAACAATAAAGATTCTATTAATCCTGTTACTTATCGTACTCAGCTCAGACAGTATGATACTGGTGGTAATTACATTCCCACAGAAAAGAATAAATACAATTTTAGTAGGAGAGATAATCCTGATTTCAAACAGTACCACGGGCGTTCATCAAATCGTATTTTTCCTTCTCCAAGAAACTGGGGACAATTTAACGGACCTCAACACTATTGTTCTAAGAATTTTGGAAATTATGGTAGAAATAACTACACTAAAGGTTATCAATCTTACAATAATTCTTCTGGTAGACGGCAAGACGAATTTAATAGATATTTCGATCAAAGGAGAGATATTAAGCACAACAATGTTAACTGTGATTCTAAACATAACAATGGCCCAAAAAGAAATAATTATAATAATTTTTCTCGAAGACAACAAGATCCATCTAATAGATATTGTGTTCCAAGAAGAAACAGTAATCGCAGTTATGCTAACTGGGATTCAAATCAGCACAACAGTTTCAATAGAGCAAATAACAATGCTCTCAATAAAATAATAGTAGTGATAGACCTCGTTATAATGGTATCTCTACAAATGTTACATTGCATCGCCAGGTTAACTTTGCTCAACATGAGCCCAAAATTATTAATAATCAAAGTAATAATAATAGTAATAGGGTCTCAAATACTATTGCTTGCTCTGCTTTTGATTTCGAGAGAGCATTTCGTTGCCTTGAGTGCAGAACTTTGTTCGACCCTACAGCAGTGACAACCTTAAGTTGCGGTCATCCTCTTCCTGTGGTGTCTACACGTGACGAAGGAAGGTTTGTTGCTTATCATAAAGAGACTGGAAATTTACACAGCCACAGTGATAGGTAAATGTGAAAGTTAACTTTTCTGTTTTCTTCATAAAATTCTGCCGTTGATTAAAATAGAGTTTTTTCATTTGTGTTTTTCACAGCATTGGCTTGTCGATGAGAATTATAGCTACCATGTCAAGCGATTAGGCTATTAATCTCCAAATGATTGTATGTCGCCTTGCGCTCGTGTCTTTGATCAAGTGGAAGCAGTCAGCATGTTGACTCCACATTGGATGATGCTACCTCATTATATTTTGGGATGTTTCAAGACCGATGGAGTTGTTCCCTATTTATTTTTTTCCTTAGGATATTGGATAGTATTATATTTGTATATGGTAAAACCTCTATAAGATATTGTGTAGATTCATTTTTATACAACATTTCTACATCATATTATTCTTATATGACTATATGTTGATGACGCACCAGTTCATTTTCATGCTATTTTTTATTCTACTGTGTTTTGATAATGTGTAGCATGTCAGTCCATAGTGACCTTGAAAAGGAGTGGAACTGTCGATATTCGGGGTCGTGTACTGGTCATCAGTGAAGAAGGTCTTCTTTGGGTTACCACTGCATAAGTGAATCAACTGGTCATGTTGACACAGAGTGGGAGTGTCAGGTAACGCGAATGGTGGAATGGTTCTGTGTAGTTGGCCACTTGATAATATTACACTCACACACTCTTATGCAAGTCAATGATGACTGGAACTACAGCTGACATTTCACAGTTTAATAAGGACGCACACATCTGGACAGCACGGAACATAGTCATAGGAACATGTTGACATGTACATCATTAGGCATTTGAATAGTAGATCATATTTCATGCAGCATTCAAATATGATGGGCGATATAAGGTAATCATTCAATGTTCTGGCAGACTATTGCCATATCCCCTAACTGACTGAACGCATCAGTGGGTGTGGGTGTGCAAACATATAAAGAGTGCACTGGACGAACCTTTTCCCTGGCTAAGTTCTCCAGCGGCATATATCAAATGTTTATGTAACAAAGTTAAACCACGATAGGGGTTTTCATATTAATAAGATCTCCATATCACTGTCCGATAATAAGTTTGATATACTGTTCTCTTGACAGTGATCCATAACGATGACAAGAATACAAGATGGCTACCTTCCTGAGTTTCGCTCACTCACCCAGAAGAAGGATAATGATAAGCCAAAGTTAATTCACAATTTGAATATCAATAATTTCATAGAGTTTCCCTACCGTTCCACATTAATAAGGTTGCTTCATGTAGACATACGCTCTGTTGGGAAACCTGTCATCTTCAACTGTATATATAAACGACCAACGATGCTCGAAACACGATGTCCATCTAGGTCTAACCAAATAGAGATCATCAAAAAGAAGGGTCTGGTATTACCTGGAGTCCGAATTAATAATAAAGTGCATGAGGAGAATCTCTGACAATAGAATCTCGCAGAGACACTATCTCCTTCTGAAAAAACATTCACAAATCACTTTTCAACCTTTAAAAGGACCAGCCCAAAAAATACACACGGCCATTCTCAGCCGGCTTTGTCGAGACTCAGTACGCCTCCGTAGGACAACAAATACCTGCCCCAGAGTTCGGCACAAAGAATATAGTCCGACCTAAACATACGAAGATATACAATATAAGACTGAATCTTCTTGCACTAAACAAGTAATACATATGAATTCAGGCCATAAACATTCTAAGCAAAATCAATTTATTTTCTGGCCCTAACAAATGAGAAATGACATAAATTCGGTATTCATACGCTAAATCAATATTCAAGGGAGATCATCCACATAATCAAAAGTATAAACCAATCATGGATTATCTAGCTTTACAAAGGAAAGCATTTTCGTACACTCAATAAATACAAATATATATTTTTCCATATTAAATAGACATACAAGATGAATGGTATGCCTCACTGAAGTAATCCGTGCGTCCATACAAAAGAATATGTGCGCAACAGATAACCACACCCCCCGGGAAAAAAAATAGTACATTTTTTTTAAATACATCTAGGAGCAACATACAATAGGCTCACAACGCACGAATGATAATGCGCAGATGATAAGCATTCCAAACAAATGTAACGCCTAATGTAAGGCTAAATTAGAATATATCTTAGAATCCAGAGAAAGTCTTTCTCTGAGTATAAATATTTCCAGAGAGGTGTCACCCACGCATACTACAATATTGGCTCTGCCACAATTTCTACAACAGATTATCCAAAATATTTCATCTTAGGTATCTTAAAATCATGATTACCAAAGAAGAAGAACATCAAAAGACAAGCGGTGAATATGCATCAATGAACCGCTAAGTAGTGATACAATCAATATATGCTATATTACATATGTGTACTCATTTTAACATAGGGGAAAAAATGGTAAAGTTAGACATGTTAGAAATCTCAGGATCTAACAGTTAGGTGGAATCATGTGTGCATCTAGACAAGATGTCTGCCATCACATTTTCTGACCCACGGATAGCTCGCACCGAAAAATGAAAAGGCTGAAGAGCAATCGCGTATCGCGTTGATCTCGCGCTCTTCAGACTTTTACTCTGAATAGCTGTAAGATCTTTCTGGTCAGTTTCCACAATGAAATGCGCGCCAAGAAGAAATCTTTGAAGTTTAAGGATTGACCAAACCATAGCCAATAATTCACGGTCCAGGACCGAGTAATTCTTCTCTGCGGCATTTAGTTTTCGAGAAATATACATCACAGGGTGCAGAGTTCCAGAGCACTCTTGCATTAGTGCTGCTCCAATCCCTGTGGATGAAGCGTCACTACGAAGAATAAATGTCTTATCTTTAGTAGGTAACACTAAAATAGGTGAAGTAGAAAACATAGTTTTAATTTTATCCAGAGAGGATTGACATTCTTGAGTCCAATGGACTATATTAGGAGACCCTTTCTTTAGCAATGAAGAAAGAGGTGACATGATCGAGGACAGATTCGGGATGAATCGTCCATAAAATTGTATTAGACCCAAGAGACTTCGCACTTGCTTTTTAGTCTTAGGAATAGAAATGTTAAGTATCTTACTTGTATTATGGTCCTCTGTTTTTAGGAAACCATGACCAACACGGTGACCTAAGAAAGATATTTCGCTAAAACCAATACAGGCTTTAGATGGTTTCGCTGTCAGGTTATGCTCGCGTAAGATAGACAATAGTTCATTTAACCCGTTATAGTGATCTTCCCAAGTATCACTGAAAAGACAGATGTCATCAAGATATGCAATAACATCTGAGCGATGAGATAGATTCGACGCATCATGCGTACGAATGTTGCAGGAGCGTTCATAAGGCCGAAAGGCATGAAATTCCATTGGAATAGACCCCTAGGTGTCGAAAAAGCAGTAAACGGTTAGGCGTGTTCGGATAGTGGAACTTGCCAATATCCCGTAGACAAATCAAGTTTAGTGAAGAAATGAGATTTCGATAGTCTAGTAAGTAGCTCTTCTAGTAAAGGCATAGGTTCAGCATCAAATTTCGTCACTTGGTTCAATTTGCGATAATCAACGCAAAGACGTATGTTATTGTCTTTTTTTCGTACAATAACCATCGGCGAAGAATATGGTGATGTGGATGGTTCAATTATTTTTTAATCTATCATCTCATCCAACTCTTTCTCAACCTGTGTTTGAAAATGTATCGGGATAGGATACGGTCTGACTCTTAAAGGATTATGGTCAGTAAGTATAATGTCATGTTCAATGACATCAGTTTGACCAGGAATGTCTGTAAGGACATCCTGAAATTGTTGTAACATAGTAGAAACTTGTTTCTGTTCTCCTAGAGATAACTCGGGAGAGACCGTAACATCTTTCCATGATTCATTAGAATGAAGTGGAATCATCGGAAAAGGGAGATTCACATCCGAGAAACTCGTTTCCTCATCCTGTATTACTGACAGCGATGAGTAATGTCCGTTGCCTGGAAAACAGGTTGTAAATAATCCGGACGTTCATGGAATTCCGTAAGCATGTTGATGTGGAAGGTTTTATGCTTCCCGTCAATATCGACGATATAGTCAACATCGGAAACTTTTGATATTACACCGTCCGGACCTTTCCAAGAAATAAGAAGTCTGTTTTCCCTACAAGGTAGCAAGACAAATGCTTTGTCACCCGGACAAAGTTGTCGCAAGCATCTCTTCTTATTGGCAAATTGCCTTGCCTTCTGTTTCGCAAATTCAGAAGAAGCAGTTGCCAATATGGATGCTTCAATAATCTTGTGTCTAAGCGCAATGACATATTCGTAAGAGGATTTTGTTTCATCGACAATATTATTAGCAGTTATAAGGTCATGAAGTAAGGACATAGGACCTCGCGGTTTCGCACCAAAGACAAGTTCAAAGGGAGAAAATCCTGTATGTTCGTTGGCGACCTCTCTGTATGCAAAGAGAGCCGCGGGTAAAACCCTGTCCCATTCTTGAGGATGATCTTCAGTTATCTTTCCTAATAGGTTTTTGAGAGTCCTATTCAGACGTTCTACCATCCCATTAGACATAGGATGATAAATACTACTCAGAGATCTCTCTATCTGTAGAGTCGCCATTACTTGAGACATGGTATCCGATATGAGTTGGGTACCATGGTCTGATAATATTTCTGCTGGAAATCCCAGACGAGAAAATATTAGCCAAAGAGCATCTGCAATATCAGCAGTAGTTATGCTCTTTAGAGGAACAGCCTCTGGCCAACGTGTGCACATATCCACACACGTCAAGATAAATTGGTGTCCTCTAGCAGACTTTATCTTAAATGGACCAATGATGTATATCGCCATTTTTTGAAATGGTCGAATTGGAATATCTGCAGCCTGAATAGGTGCAGCATGGCGTGGACCTTTGGATTTAACTTCTTGACATACCCTACAAGATCGACAATAGATTCGTATGTCCCTGTTCACAAAAGGCCAAAAGAAAGACGCAAGAACTCTAGATTTAGTACGGGAAAAACCCATATGCCCAGCACACTGAGAATCATGAGCGTGCTGTAAGATTTTAACTCTCATATTTTTGGGCACAAGAATTTGAGAATGAATGGACCTAGCGGAGTCTTGTACCATACGTACAAGTACCCCATTCTTCATCGTAATCCAAGATTTACGATTTGTATCTTTATTCGGATCACCTTTTGTTGCTAGCGTGAAGAATTTTTTTAGAGTAGGATCATCTTCTTGCTTTTTTATAAATGAGTCGCGAGAAATTTCCAAGGGATCATCTTGGTTCTGCGCATCACTATCTTCAGCAGGCGAAGATTGAGGCATGTTAAGAGCTTGAGCTCTAGTGACTACAGCATTAGCAGCTTGCGTATTTTTATTTTCCCACTCAGCAATTTGTTGCGGAGTACATTCTTTCACTCCATGAATGCGACCGATGATAAGATCAGCGATCGGATTCTTTAGAAGACATGCGTGCACATCTCCTGTAAAGAAGGGAGTAGCAATATTGATAATAGCAGTAGAGTACTTCTCCAATGTGCCACCAAATGTTACGCATTTGATTACTTTGCCAGTGGCTCGAGAAGGATCTACGAGTGACTGCCTCACACCAATGGTAGTGCACCCCGAATCGAAAAGAATTGATACCGGAGTACGCTCTACTAGACCTCTATTGAAGACAAGAGCGCCTCTTCCATCATGCGCGACTGACGCAGGAAGAGCGGGAAGAGGATGACCACAGCTTAAAGTAGACACTGTGGTTGGATCGAATAATGTTTTGCATTGGGAGCATTGAGATGCTCTACCAAAATCAAAAGCAGAACATCCTACATTATTAGAGTCTTTCTTATCATTATTTTGATTACCGGCTTCATGGAGCTCTTGCTGTGCAGAGTTATCCTGGTAATGAAATTTATGTCTTTTGTATTGTGATCTACCTCGATTATTATAACCTCTATAGTTATTATTATTTCCTCTGTTATAACCCCTGTTTGGGTTTGAATCATAATGTTCATGATCATAATCATCATGCTCATTATAATGAGTATCTCTGTAATGTTGGTTTTGTTGTTTCCATGAAGGAAAACTTGGGTAGTTCCTATAGTGACTTCCTTTGCGGAAATGTCTGTAATTATGGCCACCCCTGTATCGAGGACTGTCAGCCCGATTCCAGTTCTTCGAAGAAGAACCCTGATTCGACTGGTTACCTTGGTTTTGATAACTATTCCAATTAGTCTTTTTGTCGAATTTGTTTTGATGAAACTTATGTGAGTAATTATGATTGTTTATGTGAGTAATTATGATTGTATTGTGTCGCTGAAGCAGCTGGCATACCCTCTTCAACCTTAGTGTTGCTAAGAGTTACGTCAGGGTGTGCCGTGACGTATTGGTCACAATATTCTTGCATTTGTTTTAGTGTACTGGGTTTACGCTCATGTAGGAATTCAAGAAATGGTTTATTCACAGAAGACATGATCTTGTCTCTGAGCAATAAATCCATAAGAGCCTCAAATGTTTTTTCTGTTTTGGATAATTCAATCCATCGTGTAAATGTAAGACGTGCTTTTTCAACGAATTCTGAGAATTCTACACCTGCCTCAGGTCTCATTGTCTTAAACAAAAGACGGTAACCTTCCTCAGTCAACTGATATTTCCTTATCAAGGCCGCCCTGACAACATCGTAATTGTCCTTGTCGGCCTCTTCGTTTTATCTAAAGTTAGTCAGAGAATCACCTTTTAGATTTATAGACAACTGATTCACATCCTGTGAGTTGTCAACATTATGAGATCGACAAGCCCGTTCAAATCTAGAAAGCCAAAATGTTAAATCGTCACTGGCGAGTTAGTTGTAATGTTCCTTTATTGCTTTTCTACTCGACATACTTGTTCAAATCTATCAATTTCTTGACCTTGTAATTACTTGTGCGGAATTAAAGGGTTTACCATTACCACTAGATGCCTGATTAACAATACTCATACTTGTCAACTTCAATTTCTCTAACTCAAATTCATGTTCCTTTATTGCTTTTCTCTCTTCAGCTTCTAATCTTTTTTCTTCCATTCGAAATTTTCTCTCCTCAGCAGCAGCTTGAGCTTTTCTTTCCTCAGCAGCAGCTTGAGCTTTTTTTCCTCAGCAGCAGCTTGAGCAGCAGCTTCTAATTTTTTTTTTCTATTTGAAGTTTTCTCTCTTCAGCAGCAGCTTTTTTCTCCTCAGCAGCAGCTTTGTTCTCCTCGGCAGCAGTTTTTTTCTCCTCAGCTTGCATCTGCAATCTGAAATTCTCAGCATCTATCTTCTTTTCTTCAATTTCTGCTTTCCATTTATTCTCATCTTTTTGTTTTTTCTCTTCTGATTTTAATGCAATGGCAAATTGAGCAGATGAATATTCGTCCAATTCTTTACCAGACTTACCAAGGGTTAACCCTTGCTGGATAAAGTTTGAAAAAGTCTGAAAAATTCTTAAAGTTTAGCCATCCTGTCTTATGAAATCAGTAACCTGAAAAAGTAAATAAATTACCTTATCCCACTTTAATAAGAGACAAGTCTGTACTATAGACTTGTATACTCACTTCATTTTATTTCACTCTCTTAGTCTTAGTCAAAGACCTTATATGGTTATCTTGTTTATAATGAAACAAATGATCACTTGAGTACCTGTGGAAAATAATATCTTTCTATCCCAATCACTGTGGGAGACAAGCCTTATACAGGTCTTGTATACTTCCTTGTACAGTAATACTAATAATAAAGTACTGGCCTGTACTATCATATAAGTGTATTCAAATATACCTCATATTATCTGTCAACCAAAGAGATTAACAAGGACAAACAAGAAAAGACAATATGAGAACACTTGCAGAAATCAAATTAAATTAAATATAAGGAACTAAAGTAAGTAGAACTAAAATCTGTGATAAATGATCAACAAAACAAGTGATGATAAAATTATGTGGGGGGGTTTTCATTAAATGGACAAATAACGCCACAGTGTATAAACATAAATGGTGTATAAAACTAAATTATAGGACAGAGTAGATCTACAAATACAAACAGATCAAACAAAACTAAGGAACACAAAATTATTAACAAAAACAACGAAGAAACGAACACCTCATCACAACTAACAAAAATAGCAACAGATATTGCAACAAATTTTCAGTCAAGAAAATTGCACCTATAGAATGCTATTATATGACCTCTCTACGTGGTATACCATATAATAGTCACATACCCACAACATAGACACACAAATAATATATAACATTTAACATAAATACATATAGCATAAATACATGTGTAATATAATAACATGTGAATGCGATGTGTTGCAGAAAGAATGTGTTGTGTAGAAGGCTCAGTTAATCCAGAATTATGGAACAGTTTCTATCATAATTGACTGCCACTTTAATAGATATAAATTTCTAACCTAAAGTATTTTAAAGTTCCACACAATATATATAACAATGAATGAAGATCCACCGTTGAAGGGAACTGTAACAACAAAACAGTTTATGGCCTTCAAAGTATTCAGCTCTGTATGTCTGCTTGACATAAACAATGCCTGTACTACAAAATGTCACCACGCGCTGACCTGATTACCGCCTTCGCTTGATAGGACAGGTCATGCTGACCTCGACTGTATAGTTGTACTGTCAACTTGAAACATGAAGTGTTTGTATATGGGGTCAGGAATGGTTGGTATTAGTGGGGTTGACAGGTCATGCTGACCTGTGACTGTATAAGGGTGGATTGGGGGGGGGGTTTACGTGTCGTATATGGCGTCAGGAATGGTCTGGTTATAATAACCCGAGGAATCTGGCCTACCACTGAAAAGGAGTGGAACTGTCGATATTCGGGGTCGTGTATTGGTCATCAGTGAAGAAGGTCTTCTTTGGGTTACCACTGCATAAGTGAATCAACCGGTCATGTTGACACAGAGTGGGAGTGTCAGGTAACGCGAATGGTGGAATGGTTCTGTGTAGTTGACCACTTGATAATATTACACTCACACACTCTTATGCAAGTCAATGATGACTGGAACTACAGCTGACATTTCACAGTTTAATAAGGACGCACACATCTGGGCAGCACGGAACATAGTCTTGGGAACATGTTGACATGTACATCATTAGGCATTTGAATAGTAGATCATATTTCATGCAGCATTCAAATATGATGGGCGATATAAGGTAATCATTCAATGTTCTGGCAGACTATTGCCATATCCCCTAACTGACTGAACACGTCAGTGGGTGTGTGTGTGCAAACATATAAAGAGTGCACTGGACGAACCTTTTCCCTGGCTAAGTTCTCCAGCGGCATATATCAAATGTTTATGTAACAAAGTTAAACCACGATAGGGGTTTTCATATTAATAAGATCTCCATATCACTGTCCGATAATAAGTTTGATATACTGTTCTCTTGACAGTGATCCATAACGATGACAAGAATACAAGATGGCTACCTTCCTGAGTTTCGCTCACTCACCCAGAAGAAGGATAATGATAAGCCAAAGTTAATTCACAATTTGAATATCAATAATTTCATAGAGTTTCCCTACCGTTCCACATTAATAAGGTTGCTTCATGTAGACATAAGCTCTGTTGGGAAACCTGTCATCGTCAACTGTATATATAAACGACCAACGATGCTCGAAACACGATGTCCATCTAGGTCTAACTCAATAGAGATCATCAAAAAGAAGGGTCTGGTATTACCTGGAGTCCGAATTAATAATAAAGTGCATTAGGAGAATCTCTGACAATAGAATCTTGCAGAGACACTATCTCCTTCTGAAAAACATTCACAAATCACTTTTCAACCTTTAAAAGGACCAGCCCAAAAAATACACACGGCCATTCTCAGCCGGCTTTGTCGAGACTCAGTACGCCTCCGTAGGACAACGAATACCTGCCCCAGAGTTCGGCACAAAGAATATAGTCCGACCTAAGCATACGAAGATATACAATATAAGACTGAATCTTCTTGCACTAGACAAGTAATACATATGAATTCAGGCCATAAACATTCTAAGCAAAATCAATCTATTTTCTGGCCCTAACAAATGAGAAATGACATAAATTCGGTATTCATACGCTAAATCAATATTCAAGGGAGATCATCCACATAATCAAAAGTATAAACCAATCATGGATTATCTAGCTTTACAAAGGAAAGCATTTTCGTACACTCAATAAATACAAATATATATTTTTCCATATTAAATAGACATACAAGATGAATTGTATGCCTCACTGAAGTAATCCGTGCGTCCATACAAAAGAATATGTGCGCAACAGACCTGTCTTTAACTTTTTGATGAAAGCAGTGGGATGTTAGTGTCTGCACACACTGGTCGGAAGACTGTGCCCACTTGGACCATATAATCATGTATCTTTATGCTCTGTATCGGAGCTTGGAGCTATGATAGCTGGTACATCAAACATTGATGTGCTTTTGCAGCTGTGATTGTTAAGATAGTTTTTTATGCATGATGAGATTGCCAGCCCTATGCACAAACTCATTAGCTGTGACGGTGCGGTAGTCACCTTCAGAAAGTTCCTGAGTGTAACTTTATTCTCGAAGTTTGAAATTTTGTCTCGTGTTTTAATACCATAATTGGTTAAAATTTTAGCACATACAGATATAATATGAAGCAACCGTTCTGTTGTGAAACGTAATTTTGAAACGTAGCTTGCGTATATCAGAGATGATCTTGTATTTGAAGTTGGAAACATATTCTGAAACACTGATTTTTCCAGAACATGACACCTGAGAATTCAAATAATTTGATTTTCTTGCCGGTTAGGCATGCAACATTTTCACGGCAGATTATTTTGATAAATACTTTTTTAAACCTTTGCGAATATTTTTATACGACATTTTCATATCTCATAGTAGCAGTAGATTGTACATTTCTTTATAGTGTATAGTATATCAGGTTGAGAAAGATATAAATTTACAGCTAGATAACACTGTAGCTAAGCTGAACGTGATTGTCAGCCGGAATTAACTTAAAGGTTAAATTAAACTGTATATGTAGATTTAACAGAGACAGCTGATACTGTTGTTCGTTTGAAGAATCTAGACAGCTAGTTATAGCACGTACTCAAGATATATTATGTTGTGCTTATATATTTGCAAGTTCGTATGCAGATGACAGTGTGTTTTCACATGTGCTTTTTCTGTGACGTAATTTTTTTAAAAAGGAAAAAAAAAACTTACATGTGCTGATTTGTGTCTACTTAGAGATAGGATTTTTTATATGTCACTCATTTTGTTAAAGCTGATTTCATTGTTAGTCTATTAATTATAGCTTCGAATTAGTTAAAAATAAAATACTATTTTTATGTAAGTTATCGTTCCGAAATATTTTGGTATTGTACTTTTGAAAGGAAAAATGTAATTTTT